>VWZI01017227.1:259058-281400 GCA_013396835.1 Psilopogon haemacephalus | reverse complement strand
GCCACACAGCTTGATGTCATCTGCAAACTTGCTGAGGGTGCACTCGATTCCTCTGTCCATGTCACTGACAAAAGATGTTAAACAGCACTCGTCCCAGCACTGACCCCTGAGGGATGCCACTTGTCACTGGTCTCCAGGTGGACATTGTGCCCTTGATCACCACTCTCTGTGTGCAACCATCCAGCCAAGTCCTTATCCAGCGAGTTGTCTGCCTATCAAGTCCACGTTTTTCCAGTTTGGTGACCAGGATGTAATGTGGGACAGAGTCAAAGGCCTTACTCAGGTCTAGGTAGATGACATCAGTTGCCCTTCCCTTGTGCACTGCTGCTGTGACTTTATCATAGAAAGCCACCAAATTTGTTAGGCATGATTTGCCCTTGGTGAAGCCATGCTGGTTGGCATCAGGCACCTCTGTTTTGTTTTCCATCTGCCTTAGCAGAGCCTTGAGAAGGATCTGCTCCATGATCTTGCCAGGCACAGAGGTGAGGCTGACTGCTCTGTAGTTCCTGGTCTTGTACCTCTAAACTTAAGATAATGAAATAAATACAAGTTGAAAGGATATAAAATGGACTAATGACTCCAAGACTCTTTCTCAGTAGTGTCACATCCACCCTTAATCTCTTTTTACTTCCCTGTCTCTGTCCAAAAGAAAAGAAAAACAATGTAACTTCCTCTATGTTAATTTGTTCAGTTTTGAGAAAGGTTCTGCTGTTGGGTCAGTTGTGCTAAGTATCGTAATAACTACAAGAACTGTATTATATCTCTGTAACCTAAGGAGAAAAAAAAACCAAAACAACACTAACTCACCTATTCTGCATGTCATTAGGATATAAATCTCTAATTCTCAATATTGTGCAACAAAGCTTGCCCTCAGACATTTCTGGATGAAATCTTAAATCCAGGTGAGTTCTAGAGCAACCAGATTAAACTACAGGAACACTTGGTTGAAAGACTTTTTAACTGCTTCAACTGCATCAACAAATCCTAAGATTCTGATTTCAGCAGTGTAGTGTGATGTGCTAACAGTCAGAAGGAAAAGCGTGGATAAATTATACTTTTTTTTCTGCTATACTTGTATCTTTTTGTGGCAGCATGTCCTCTTTATTATAAAAGAAGATGTATTTCCAATAAAAGGGTTGTCAAGCCCTGGATCAGGCTGCCCAGGAAAGTGGTTGAGTCACCAGCCCTGACAGGATTTAAAAGTCATGTAGATGTGGTGCTGAGGGACATGATTTAGTGGTGGAGTTGGCAGAGCTGGGTCAATGGTTAGGCTTGATGATCTTAAAAGTTTCTTACAACTAAAGTAACTCTGTGATTCTATGATCCTATGGATCTATGATTCTATGATGTTGCTCAAAAGTCTCTCCACAGGTACAACACTGCAGACAGCTGCTATTTTATCACACTACTTCTGCTCTCCTTGTAATGACATTTAAACTCATTCTCAAAACATATGCCTAACTCTGCTGTATTGACTTCCTTCCCACTTAATTTGCCTTAAAGAGCCTAATAATAGGTATCACATAAATCCTGTAACAAACTCACAGCAGTGCTTACTTTGAGCTTTGGTGAGAAGCTGCAGCCTCTTCCAACCAGTTCAAGTCATTGCCATCTCTCAAAACATCAAAACAGAGGGTGCCAGAGGGCTTAGCTGAGAGAACAGGGCAGCCTCATGGTACAGTGGTGGAATATGTATCCTGGAGAGCCTTGAACTGTTGAAGAATTGGGAAAGACTAAAAGCAACGAACAGCAAATCATGAGGACTGGGACCATGTGGCAGATAAGGGGCATACAAGACCTTGTGAGACTTCATCTAGTTCAGAGAATCACTTAAACTTTTGGCTACTCACCTGAAACTCACTTCTGCTAATATCACTGGCACCATTTTTTCGCTCCCTTGCCTAGCTACAAAATGTCATGTTGTTCTTGTAGACATAATTATCTAATTGTTATTTGAATCTTCCTAAACCCTTTCGCTACTCGTTTAGCAAGTTACCAGCGAGGCTAATAACATCAAGGAAATTGCTCTAAAAGGAGTTGCCTGTGTACTGTGATGTATCATAAATATAGATGAATGCAAAGTAAGATGCCAGGCATAAAATGCAAATGAGCAGGGAATGAGATTCAGTCGTTCACCAGAGATTCGGATCTTGATGGAGAAACCTCTGTAGGGCTATCAAGCAAAAAACGGGCTTATGTTTCAACTCCCCAGCTTCTGCTGTGTAGGGACCTCAACCTGTCATAGAGCACTAATTGAACAGGATGCTGCTGGAAGGAAATATGTGTCAGTGCCAGTCCCCCAGTGAACAGCCATAAGGCAAATTCATGGAAGAGCAATACGCAAAGAACAGCCTGGGCCAAAACTGTAGCCTTGTATGTAAAAATGTCAGGAGGGTAAGCAGACATGGGAGAGCTCTCATGTGGCTGAGAGAAGTAAAAGAAGGTTAAAATGCCCTGAAGATTTAAATGGCCTCTATCAAAGAAGCAGCAGAAAGACTGCTGAAGGGGATAAAGAGCTGTCATGGGAGGCAGTAACTGAGCACAATATATCTTTATTTCACTTTGCATCTTTAAATGAGCCATTGTCCACACCATTCCCGTGTGTTAAGCACCTCAAGACAGCCAATTGTACAGGGCAGACTGCAGGAAGTTTCAGGTGGTAGTGAGCACCACATCCCTGCCAGCCCACCTTCACAGTACGCAGGATCCAGAGATGTTTCTCACAGCATGTTTTAAAGCACAGCATGTCCATGCACCTGCAAAAAAATTTCACAGGTTGTGGTATTTAAAGTTATTGTTATAATCTAGGGCTTTTTTTCACATTAGAGCTAGTACTCAAAGCACTGAAATCTCCCAGTTAGCCAGCCTGGAACATCTGAATGGACCTTCAATTTCAAAAGCTTTCCTATTTTCCTAGCAAATCTCACATTTATAGCCAAAGAAATAATCACAACAGTTTCGTGATGGCAACAACAGTTTGAGGTGGTGGAAGACTGCTTGTGTCAACTGAGCCTGCAATCTTTGGTCAGCTTGAGTTGACTAAATGCTACAACTGTAAAACGTTATGAAATACTTTTCATATCTCTGCATGTCCATGTCTCCATTTGGCCATATAGGATACTCAGTTGTGTTAAACCCTACTGTACATGAGCCACAGGGCTAGATAAAGGTGTTATGAGAAGTGCATCTCATAAGCAGGTGAGGACAGCTTAGATATTGAACTTGCTGCTGCAGGACTACAAAGTCATTGACCATCTTCCTTCCTTTCCGAAACTAATAATATTTACATCTTACATTTTTTGGTGCATTGTGAATTGTCTCCTAGGTGTTAGTAGTTAGGACAGAATCATAGAATGGTTTGGGTTGGACGAACCCTTTAAAGACCATGTAGTCCAGCCCCACTGCAGTAAGCAGGGACATTTGCAACCTGGGGAATCCCATCCAACCTGCTCTGTGAGAGTGGCATCTACCACTGCTCTGGGCAGCCTGGGCCAGTGTTTCACCACCTTCATTGCAGAACATTTCCTACTTCTATCATTCAAAATACAATTTTTTTTTCCTTTCATTTATCTGATCTTGTATTCAGACATTCAGTTACAAAAAACTTACAAGCTGGGTTTTTTAGCTTTACTCCCAAATCTCTCACTATTTACAGGGAAGATTATATTCTTGTGTAGTTTTTCTCCTCTGAAAACATCACCTGTAAGTACCCTCCATATCCAGCACAGCATGCTGAGCTTTGCAGTGAGACATCTGAAGGGCCGGGCACAAGCCCAATGCCAATCTGATGAAACTCTGCCTGTCAGAACAGTCCCAAATGTACACAAATGTGTGCTCATTTTTCCCGCTGATTCCTGCCAGACCCTAGCTTGCACCAAACGAAAGTAGGAGCACAGCATAAATTAGGGAGATGCAAGGAAAAGAGAAAAGAAACCCGAGATAATAGCAGAGAAATAAAACCTGGGAGCAGCAGTGGGAGCTGCAGGAAATGAAAGAGAACAGAGCCTGGAAAAAGATGCAGACGAGATGTAAAGATGCAGATGAGATGTGGGGAGCAGCAGCTGATACCTGGAGGGAAACAGGGAGCCATGCAAGCTCTTTCACTGCAAAACCAAATAATTCTGAGTTTGAACCAAAGAATCCATGTTATCATTTGAATAAAACAGTACCATGGCATCCACTAAGAGAATCTGATATTCCTCAAGCAGACTTACTGCATAATTCACCTAGTTTATTATTGCTAACCATCCATTCAGTAATAAACTCTGCCCTAGAAAGGTCTTAGGAGTGGATTTACAAACCACTTTCAAAAAATGAAAAATATTTTGGATATGGTTTGTTGTTCTTTAGAATCTCTCCTGTTGAAAATCAATTAAGTTCCTGGAACTGCCTTTATTTCAAGGATGCTGGAGAGAGGTCTAAGGAAAACATTCCTTTTCCTGTAGTATGGAAAAGTATTTTGCTGCTGAATCCTTTTCCTTTTAGGGGACAGCTCTGTTAACAACTCTTGCAGAAGAAGAATATCAACATTAAGCCTAGTTGAAAGGGGTTGGATACAGAGGAAAACTTAGAGGGGGAAATATGGAAATATATTTTTCAAAGTCGCTGTCTGTTCTGAGCTAGCAGCTATTTGAATATGACTGTTGTGTAAGAATCCACTGATGTGATTTAAAAATAAAAGGTCTCTAGGAAAATACCAGCGGTTTTCATTATTTCTCCACTGGGAATTTCTGTCTTTGTTAGTAGATTCAGACTTAGTTGTTAGCAGCCAAATGCCAAATACTAATCAAAGCATTTCCTCCTAAATTATATGAAGCTTTTGAATTATGCAGCTCCTCCATAGAGAATAAAGGGTTAACAGCATGAAATATTACCTCTCTATGAGAGAGAGGAGGGATTTAATTTCAGAAGGCAAGATCTTATAGCATATCCTGACTCAGACATGCTTTTACTGATTCAGCCATAGCATTCACTTGGAAAGCTTTACATCATGGCCTTGGCAGACTCCCAGGCTTTCCCAATGCAGGCTGCTATTTTTCCTTTAGCTTACCAAAAATAGCCATGCATAGATTTAGTGTGCTTGGTTTGCTGGTGTTTACAGGCATGTGAGTGTTGTCAAAGATTGCTCTGGGAAGGCAGAAACTATTGCAGGTCAGGGAAGAACGGGGAAAATTCTGATTCACTTTGCAGGCAGAACCACCCACCCTACAGTCTGGGACTCTGCAGACCTCCAAACATCTGACCTGTGCACATGTTGCACTAGCCCTATCATCTGCATGTCTGTTCCCAGCTCAGGGCCAGACTTCCTACATGCTCATGGTAGTCTCCAAGGGATTAATTGCCCCCATGCCCACAATCCTTGTGGTACACTGAACATGAGGTAACTGTGATTTTCTTTGGAGAGAGTTATGCCCAAACTCTGGCTTTAAGACATTGGGGGAAAAAAAAGGGAAAAAAAAAAAAAAAAGAGTGAGAGAGAGAGGGGGAAAAAAATTAAAGTCAGTGGCTGCATGAATGGATGAGCATCACAATGACATTTCTATACAGACTTGCTGACCTCTTTCTAGGTCTTTTTCCTGCAGCGAGGAGGACAGGGCCTCAGCTGCTATCACAGCTGTCATGAATTACAGCTCCTGGGTGAACAGAGCTGCCTTCTGCTTCTTGCACTGTGATGTGAAGTGACTGAGACACCCCAGTGCAGAGGATCCTTGGATACGTATCACAGAAAATTGTGAAGGAATACCAGAAGGACGCCTAAACTAAGACAGCCTTAATAGTCAGCTGCCAACACAGGCATCCCCAGTGTGCTCCTTGTCCAGGAGGCACAGCAAACACCAGCACTACTATGTTGGCCACCACAGGAGTTCCTAAAGCAAGATATCTACAAGGCAGTGCTCCTGCCAGCATTCAAGCTTGTGATGTAGACTGCAATTTCAGAAGGAATACACAGTTTTTTCTTGACTGTAGAAGGCAGTTGGCAATAGCAGCGAGCACTCAACAAGGTTTTCCTGAGAAAGCTTACCTAAAACAAATCACAGAACAAGTTACAGCAACAGGTTAGCACATATTTTTTGCATGAGATTGCTACCAGCAACTTTGCCAGCTTCCTACCATGACTGCAGCAGGCTGACATGCTCTTTGTCCAAGCCGAGGGGTTCTTGCTGAGATCACTTCCTGCAGAAAGTGAAAGGACCTGACAATCTGGTACTTTCTGGTCCAAATTCTTTCCAGAAAATGATCAGAAAATCAGCTCAAGGTTCAGAAGACTGATGAACAAGATAACTGCAAAATGTCATTGGCAGTCACAGTTCTCTGCAGCACTTTTTGTTTCAGTAGTAATAACCTCTGCACAGCTGTGGCACGAACCCAGACAGGGAAAAAAGACCAAGGTGCTGCAACCATAAAATGTGTTGCCTTAGTGTATCTGCTCCTCACTCTTTTGTGCCCCACCAGGCAAGCACAGCATCAGGCATTAGTCTGAAACAGGCTTCAGCCTGTATCTCACTTGAAGTGCAAGTCCTGCTGCAACGGTGTTAGTGATTAATTAGTCAGAGTTCAGCTGGGAAGGGAAACCTGATTAGCAGATCACAGAAGTGTAGAATACATATGGTTGGAAGGGAACCCCCAAGGTCATTTTGTCCAACCCTCTTCAGTGAGCAGGAATATCCTCAGGTTGCCCAGGGCCTCATCAAGACTGACCATGAATGCCTTCAAGGATGAGATCTCCAGCACCTTCCTGGGCAGCCTGTTCCAGTATTTTACCACTCTCATAGTGAAGAACTTTCTCCTTATGTACAACTTAAATCTACCCCACTCTAGTTTAAAACTATTACCCCTCTTCCTATCACTACAAGCTCTTCTAAATAGTCCCTCTCCAGCCTTCCTGTAGGTGGTCTGCAGGGTATCTGGAACTGGGAAATGGTTTGCTTTTGACTGCATGAAAAGTCTAGCAGCAGAGTTGAGTGCCCTGTTTAGTGACTGGAGTTTGCTTTGATTTCTTGTCTCCCACAAAACATGAGGATAATGGTTTAGATCACTTCATCCTGGGGTCTTTCTCATGTTTTTTGCTACCAATTCACAGAAGACCTCACTTTCTGAGTGGACAGAAACACATACATCCTCTTGTGATACTGCTTGTCTCCATAACCTTTCAGTTGCATATTATTCTCCTAAGAGCATGCTTTCTTATGTCATCATTCAACACCTTTGTTCCTCTTCTTTCTTTTTAGAAGTGTTGCTCATAAGAGCAGCATATCTGTGAAACCTGAGAAAAAGCAATCTCTCTTACTTAATTAGGATGGAAGACTCTGTATCTGGACTTAGATACACACGTGTGTGTGTGTGTGTGTGTGTGTGTGTGTGTGTGTGCGTGTGTATTTTGTTCTCAGAATCTTTTTCAAGTGTGCCCTTAAATGCTGACACTGCAAAACCAACAGTACTATGCAACTCTGTCAAGTTAGAAAGTGTAGGTTGGGCAGCCAGCACCAACCTTGATAACCAAAAATAATTCCTGGGGTCTGAACCAAGTCTTTTCTCATCAGTATGCAGCACCAGGGTGTAGGAGGAGGAAAATGAAAAGTGGGAGGATATAAAACAAACAGTAAAAAGGAAAAAAAATGTCAACTGTGTTCTGGCCTTCCTTTCTGTTTCTCACAGCCCACCCTAAGCAAGGCAGTTGTGGTATGTGAGAGGCTGTGTACAGATCCAGGATTGCACGCAAACAGCTGAGAACATCTGGCCAGCAGTTGCCTGGCTTTATGCAGCAAGGCAGCCAATAGCATCCACATTTCCAAGAGAGTTCTCTTCTATTGTTGCAGAGTGGTTTACGACTTAGCTTTTCCTTTGTAATAGGTTCATTCCTTCAGCCAGCAATGCTGCTGTCAGTCTTTCATCTTTGCTCGCTGCAGCCTTCATCCACACACACAGACAGACAGACTCAGAGAGATCACATCAGAGAGCGAGTCATTTGAGCTGGAGGATTTGACATCAGTACTTCATCTGAGATGCTAAATACCTTCCCCTCCTAAGCCTGTTCCCTTCAAGCCAAACCACATTTATTTAGGTGTGTGATACCAGTTCACAGGCCTGACTTCATCAGAGTGGAAAACTGGGTTCAATACCTCCAGGTAGAACACAAGATGTACATTATTTAATAATAAATAACTCTATTTCTTGAGCAAACTGTGGTTGCAAAAGATATAAGAAAATGAAAGAACTCCCTTTTTCATATTGGCTTCACTCAGACAGGAGCAGCACATTTGTTCTTTCCTTCTATTGTCCGTGCTACCAGGAAAGTTACTAGGGACAAACTTTCTCCTCTCTGAGCTTTGATATATCACAGAATCACAGAATATTAGAGGTTAAAAGAGGCTTCCAGAGATCATGAAGTCCAATACCCCTGCCAAGGCAGAGGTAGTTTACACAGGAAAACATCCAGACAGGTCTTGAAAGTCTCCAGAGGAGACTCCACAATCTGTCCGGGCAGCCTGTTCCAGTGCTCTGTCACCCTCACTGTAAAGAAGTTTCACCTCATGTTGACGTGAAACCTTCTATGTTCTAGTTTGTTCTTATTGCTCCTTGTCTTATTGCTGTGGACCACTGAAAACAGATTTGCCCCATCCACTTGACACCCACCCCTCAGATATTTGTACACATTGGTAACATCTCCTCTCAATCTTCTCCTCTCTGGTTACTGTCCTCAATTTAATTATTCCTACTTTCCCAACTTGCTAAGAAACCAAGGTATCCATGAATTTGGAAGTTAATAGTACCATCCTGAGTAAGGTTGAGGTGATAAGAAAACAGCCAAAAGAGTAGACACATAACTGTGAGCTGATCCACACAGAGAACAAGAGAAAGGTTTGGAGAAAAACCTCTCCTTGGGCACTGGGGGTTACAATAGACAAAAGAACAGAGATACACCCATGGAAATACATATGTGTACATGGAAGAAGTGATAGACTGGCAAAGTCAAATCACTTCAGAAGCAAAATTAACTGTGATTACTTGATGCAAGACATCACTCAAACCAATCAAATTGTTATTTTTGGAAATCATAAATTTGTATCCAGAGTCAGTTTGTCACTCATTAAAATCTTATAAGAATGATTAGGAAATTATCTTAATAAGCAAATGTTCTCCTCTTTTTTAATTTAAAAGCTTAAAATACGAAATTATTTCACCTGGCTCTTACATGACTTCTGACCACCTCACACGTAATTATTTTTAATGTCTTTTTTTCTGCTACATTTGGGCCCCATTTAATTCTCTCTGGCACAAGCATATCTGAAGTCTCATTGACACCATCTTTATCCAGATGAGAAGTTGTATCCTGGCATAGTGCATCTGTAACTCACTCGTGCCAACTCAATTCTTTCTTCCAGGGACAGAGTAACACAGAAGTGTCCATGAAGTACACTAAGAAAAAACAAAGGAAGAGGAATCCTTGTGAACCCTTATGAAACAAATTAAAGGAATACAATCTACAATAGGCTTAATTCCTCCATGTTATAAGGCAAATGATTTTTGTGGTTATGTGTAAAAGAGGAGAAATGGTTACTTAGGCCACTTCTATCAGCCTTTTTTGGATCACTTGAAAAACTGTTCTTGCTAGGAAATCCTCCACAGGAGGGACTTCACACATCAGTTTAGTGGCTTTTCATGTGCTCTGCCTATCAATGGACTCAAACTGGGAACCTTCTATTTATTTTAAAGAGCCTTCATGAAAGACATCATTGTAAGTATGCAGAAATGGTCACAGACATTATTGAGGTATCCCTTAAACTGCATTTTGAAAGAGGGGCTTAGGTATGCATTGTTTCTTGTGATTGCAGAAGGACACATTTCACTTACAAATATAAGCCATATTCCTGACTAAAATTTTCCTCTCTTTCCAAGACTGTCTGCACTTGAAAGAAATACAGATCCTTTAAACTAATAGGTAAACCAAACTGGAGAAGCCATAAAACAAATTCTTCAGAACTCAATTTTTTTTAATACTTTTTTTTTTTTAATTAAAAAAGGAAAATAAAGAAAAAAAGCAATTGCCTAGTCTTGAAAAAAAAAGAACAAGTTCAAGTGCAAGTTACTGCAATATGAAGGCAGATGTGAATTCACTTTACCTTTAAATTTTGCTTTTCCTTACATGGAGCTACAGGCAATTGAAAAGCTGCTGAAATTGGTACTTCTTAAGCCTCCTTTTCAATAGAATAACTACAGGAAACCCAAGGGATTCAAGTGCCCAACAGGTTAAGAGCAGTTTTATTTAATACATTGTCCTGCTTTGCTGAAAGAGAATGGTGATCTCTTTAAGAGACCTTTTTGATTTGCTTTCAGCTCATGCCTGCCTCACAGTGCAATTCTCTATTTCTTTCTCTCCATATCTAGAAAAAAAATAATAAATGCCAGTGTGACACATTTTCAGAAAGTGACAACATGGTTTAGAAACTGTCAGTACCTAATGAAGCATTTCAGCTCTATTTTATAAGCTGTGATTATCATGATCATTTTACTGATACATATATGGATTTGACATCTGCAGCCCTTTAGCCTTTTAAATAATCTGGTCAGCAAAATTGCTAGTATGTAGGTCAATTTAACCACTTCTTTCCAGATTTTCTGGGGGTTTTCTTAGTCTTTTGCTCTGGGTATATTTTGCTTCTTCTCTGTAGGAAGCACAAAAGAGAAGACTTGGAAGATATTCAACAAACTTAATTATAAACTCAGGAGCTTCTCATTACTTACTATATTTGCTCAAGGCACTGAATCATATAAGTAACACTGACAGAAAGAGTCTGACCCAAGAATTAAGACAGACCAGAACTCTTACTCCTGCTGCTCTTAGGTTATCAAAATGTTTGGTTAATTGTAACTCTTCTCATATATCTCAAGGTGACAGGGCTAATAACATGGCTGTAGGAATGGAGGGAGAAGCAAAAGGAAACAAAATGCCAGCAACTAGATACTGGACTAGCATTAGGAAAGATCCAGCCAACACATCTGAAATGAGGAACACGTGCTGTCTTTTTCAGCTTTCAGACTCATTCATTTTGGTGTCATGGAAAAAAATACCCTTCTTTTGTGTGATATTTTCCCCCTTACCACGATTAGTTTGGTTCCAGCAGCAGAAGTTGAGTGCAACCACACTGCTGCTGACCCATCTTGGTGAGCAGAGTGGTGTAAGAGCCGTAAGTGCAAACCCAAGACAGCAATTGTGCAAGGTACATACACTCTGCTGCCCAGGGCTGTAGTGCAGTCACCATCCCTGGAGGTATTTAAAAGATGCCTAGATCTGGTAGTGAGGAACATGATTTAGTGGTGATTTAGCAGTGCTGGGTTAAAGTTGGACTTGATGATCTTAAAGGTCTCTTCCAGTCAAAACAATTCTTTTGCATGAAGGTACAAAACAGTAGATAATATGGATAATCACAGAATAATATGAAGGGTTCCTAGACTGGAGATCAGTCAAATTACATAGGTATTTGTACACGAAAATTGGATACATACTTGTAGATGTTTATTACGGTGGCATACTTTTGCTTTCCTTGGAGGTCAGCCGATTTGGGTCCAAGTGTGATCTTATGCAAGTAACCACAACACTCAGTGAAGTGTTTGAAGATTTTATTCCTTTTAAGTGTGCAGGTGGTCCCAGAGAAGTTCAGATGCCTCCAAAACACCCCCATGTAGATTTGGACTGAACTTATTTTGTATGATAACTGTGCAGTCTGACACACAGCATGACATACAACCAAGGCCAGGCTGGATGAGGCTACAAGCAACATGATCTAGTGGAAGGTGTCTCTACTCATGGCATGAGGGTTGGAACTAAATGATCTTTAAGATTCCTTCCAACACAAAGCACTTTGTGATTCTATGATTCCATGTGTCTATGATTCTATGAGTGGACCTCATCAACAGTTTGCTGTTGTATTCATAATAGAAACCCTCAAAACACTAATTAAGCAGTGTCCTCACCTGTTGGTTGATAATAAAATTGTGCTGTTAGTCCAAAGATAGATGCTTTGGACTAATGATTTTATTTTCCTTAGAAAACTATTTATAGTGAAAATGCTGTGCTGTACCAGTGTTCCAGGCTGGCGATCTGTAACTAAACTAAATTTTCAAGTAATTTTGAAATGCATTTTTCAGACCAAGGTTTTGCTGTTCATAATGTGCTTGGTTAGTTTTCAGGTTGGTTATGCCATTCTAACAGATTAAGTACCATCTTTTCACCTTGAAGTCATGGAGGTTGCTCAAGCAACAAGACACAAAAGGCATTACACATCTCTGAACCTGAGTGCAGCAGCATCGCTAGTGCTGCAAATGATGATCATAAAGTAGGAGGCATGTAACTGAAGCACCTGTGCTACATACATATGCTGTGCATGAAGTGCTTTTCCAGACCTGCACAGTCCTGATAGTGGGTCTAGCACCACAGGACACCAAATTCAAGTGAAAGTCAGTGAATCACATGTGTGTGTCTCTGTGCACACATGTACTCATATGTATTAAAGATAAATAAATGCCAACTAGATTTCAGCATCACTTTAAAGGTAACTCAGTTTTCTGCAAAAGCTTTTTTCTGCCTCTTCCTGGAAACCACCTACAGATAGCTAAGAACTAAAGAAACATTGAAAACTGTCATAGCAACATTTCAGATTGCGGTTGGGAAGCCTGTGCATTATTGGTGCCTTTCTTCAAAAGTGACATCCAAAAATTCAAGTTTTACATCCAGCACCTGTTCAGTGCTTTTCTGAGTCAGGGCCATTCACAATAATAGTCACTTGCCTGTGCTCTTGCTGCATAACCAATTTTTAACCCATGGGATACATTCTCAACAAAAATTAACCAATCTACATTCTCATTATGATTTGCCTCATGAACTTTCCTGAAATAAAATCAGCTTTCTCTCTTTCACATGGAGCTATAGCATCATCTTCATAAACCAGTACTCACAGATGGGAACTCTTTCCCCTTTTCAGTCTTCTTTGTAAACAGGTTTTTCCTATAAGAAATGATGAAATTAATTTCTGAAAGAGTGAGTAGTAAACCCTGTGTCAGATCTTGAGAATATTGTTTTCATATTCCAGTTACTGTACAAATGAAGTGGTCATGAGTGCCCAGTGAACAACTACGCTGGGTCAGAAGGTCCTCTAAATTATTAGCATTTCATTGTGCCACAAAATTTACCTCTCACTACTGTAGTCTAACCAGGGATGTACAACAGATTAGCTACTAATTAATGACTGAGCTTTCAGCTGAAGCAGAAACAGTGAAAACACTCTCTTTTAGACAAGTTGGTGGTCTGGTTCCAGAGTTCATGAATAGATCTGTCATTCAAAGTAGCAACAGCTACTTTTTAAGCACCAGAACCAATGGATGAAGTGACAATTTCAATTCTAGTGTAAGAGATTGGAACATCAAGTGTCACAGTATGCACTACACAAGTTACCTTCTTTGACAAAACCTACTGAATGTCTCTTTCCCTAATTTTAATTCCACCAACACTGTAACTCTGTCAGAGCCTAGGCAAGGTCTGTATATTGCTCTGCTACCCTGCAGTAAGCACTCCCTGTAGAGGATGTAGTCTACCCCCGCCCCACACACTTGTATCGTCTGCCTGTAGCAAAAAAAGTTCAGGCTGTGGCCAAGCCACATCAAGTCTGATCATGACTGTTTTCAGGGATGGGGTCTCAACCACATCTCTGGGCAATTTGATCCAGTATTTTACCACTTGCGTTGTAAAGAACTTCTTTTTGATGTCTACCCTGCTTCACTTTCAAACCATTGCCCCTCATTCTACGGCTATAAATCCTTCTAAGCAGTCCTTCCCCAGCATTCCTGTAGGTCCCCTTCTGATGCTGAAATGTAGTTCTAAGGGCTCCCCAAACCCGTCTCCTCTTCAGGCTGAACAGTCCCAACTCTCTCAGACTGTCTTCATAGGAGAGGTTCTGCAGCCCTCTGATCATCTTGGTGAACCTCCTCTGGACCTGCTCTAGCAGGCACATATCTCTGTGTTGGGAGCCCCATAGACAGGCATGCTGCAGTGAGGTCTCACCAGGGCAAGGAGTGGCAGGGTCAAATCTTTGGACCTCTTGGCTGTGCTTCTTTTGATGCACCCCAGGTTGCAACTGGCGTTCTGGGCTGCAAGTGCACATTGATAGCTTATGTCCAGCTTCTCATCCACCAGTAACCCTAAGCCCTTTCCTGCAGAGCTGCTCTATCTCATCACCCCTCAGCTTGTACTGATATTGAATATTGCTCCAGCCTATCTACCAGGCCTTGCATTTTGCCTGATTGACCCTCATGAGATTCTCCTCAGCCTCACCTCTCCAGTTTGTCCAGGTCACTCTGGATGGCATGTCAACCTTCAGTCTTATCAACCACACCACTCAGCCTGGCATAATCTGCAAACTTGCTGAAGGTGCACACAATGTCACTGTCTATATTGAACAGCAGTGGTCCCCACTTGTCACCTGTTAACTGGGGATTCCACCTCTATCCCAGGAGTACAAAGGGACAGTAATATTTTGATCTAGTATGCACCTACCATTGAAAAACTAAAGATATGGACAGATCCTGTGAGGGTGGTGGTATCTTACTTTTACTTTCTCTGCCGTCTTACTTTTTCCTCTTGTTACTTTCTCTCTTCCTCACCTTGACAGACATAACATAGTTGTGCCTTAAAGTGGTTTGCAAAAAAATTATGCCTGCACCACAACACCTTTATCCACGTCAATTATTATTGTTAGGAAAAAATAATAAATTGTTTCACATTGTTGCTCTGAGTCACTGTTGTGACTCTACCACTTCTGAAGTGCTGTGCAGGGATAACCTCTTTAAGGGCATCATGCAGATTCAGCTCCCTTCTGTTCCACTAAGTGGAACAAGACAAGCTGACACAACTTCCCCAAGCACAGCATCCATCTCCTTCCACTGCCCTCTGCACATAAGGGGTGCATGGACTTTCATGTTAATTTAGGTTTGGTGCCTAAGAGCAGACTGAAAAGTTGATCTGATCAATGCTCAGCAAAAACTAAAGGGCGGGGGGCAATAGTATCAAGCCAGACTCTTGTCAATTGTGCCCGGTGACAGGACAAGCGGCAAGAGGCACAAACTGGAACTCAGGAGATTCCACTTAATCAGGAGAAGAAACTTCTTTACTGTGAGGGTGCTGGAGCCCTGAAGCATGCTTCACAGAGAGGTTGAGAAGTCTCCGGGTGTTGTGATCCTGTGCAACAGGATCCTGCTAAGTGACCCTGCTTTAGCAGGGAGTTGCATTAGATGATCTCTAGAGGTTCCTTCCAACCCACACCATTCTGTCATTCTGTGATTCTGGAAGATCTGGTATGAATCAAACCACTGTAATCTGTGTCTGCCTCTTGAAAAATGCCTCTACACCTTGAAAAACAAATTTCCTTATTTTCTTACAATTTTTTCTTTCTGTATTGACTCCAATCAAAGTCAACTCTT
Organism: Psilopogon haemacephalus; assembly: GCA_013396835.1. Taxonomy (NCBI): domain Eukaryota; kingdom Metazoa; phylum Chordata; class Aves; order Piciformes; family Megalaimidae; genus Psilopogon; species Psilopogon haemacephalus. The sequence goes on along the minus strand of VWZI01017227.1, from coordinate 265,929 downwards.
CATTGACTTTCCGGCCAGCATTTGTGAAGAGGGTGAAAATCCATTCCCCTTTTCCTCGTGGTACATGGTGTTCACCCCAACATTCATGAAAGGGCTTTGGAATCTGGCTAAAAAGGACATGAACATTTGAAAACTCCTTTGGTTTCTTCATCCCATAGATTCATCTGTTTTCATCTGGACCAGCTTGAAATCAGTGCACAAATGGTTTCTGTCCTCTTCTGCAGGCTGAATGCTTGCAGACAGCCACCCTATAAAGCATGCATACCATTTTTCTATTTTGGCCTATTTTCTCTCTCACACTAAACCAAAACACAGACACACACACACATGTGCACACACAGAGTCACAGCTTGTCAACAGCTTTAGCTAAGTAAAATACAAATGGTAATTAGAAACATGTGACCCTAGAAAAGCAGCACAGAAACTAAAAGGTCATCTTTTTTCCAAATGACCTAATTAGAAAATCCTGGAGAGTTGGCTACAACATAATGGTTTTACACAGCTTTTTAATGTAGACTTCCTCTTTTAAAACAGCACAATTTAGTGCTCCTGAAAAAAAAAAAAAAAATAAAAAATTGGCATTTAATGCTATCAAAATTAGGCCTCACAACAACACCTGCCTCAAGCAATCTTCAGCCTGTTCTATCTATCAAAGGAGCTCTGAGGATTTGCCATCCCATAATGACCATGAAGAAGCCAACACCAGAACCACTGCCAGGTTGCCTGAAGGGATAATCCAGCACCACAAGGAGCAGGCAGGCACGGAGGTCTTGCACACAACCCTGCCTGGATCCTCTGCCCTCACCGTTCTGATGGAGCATCCTTTCCTTGCCTGAGCCAGAGGCACTGTATGCAGGGAAAGGGGTGATGGAGCAAAGAGGTGAGGAGGTGAATGTGCAAAAAGATGCAGGAAAAACAAGTGGGAAAAAAAGGCAGAGGCCAAGGCACATGGGAAGGAGGGGATGAAGATTTTTTTTCCTGAAGTCATCTCCAGGAAGACTGAGAGAGGATCTTATTAATGTTTACAAATACTTTAAAGGTGGATTTCAAGAAGAAGAGGTCAATCTCTTTTTAGTGATGTCCTGTGTATAGGATGAGGGGCCATGGACAAAAACTGGAACCCAATTAAGTCCACTTCAACATGAGGAGAAACTTCTTTATACTGAGGTTGATTGAGCAATGGCACAGACTGCCCAGAGAAGTTGTGGAGTCTCCTTCTCTGGAAATTTTTTAAGACCTGTCTGGATGCCTCCTGTGCAACCTGCCGTAGGTGACCCTCCTTTGGCAGGAGGGTTGAACTCAATGATCTCCAGAGGACACTTCCAACCCCTACCATTCTATGATTCTTTGATTGTACAATCATAGGTACGGATAAGTGATTTGCTGAGTGCATTTTCACCTCCTCTCTTCTGACTGCACACTCCTGTTTAACAATTTTCTTTGTTCTGGGGAACATGCATGCCATTTATTTCTGCAAAACTATTAATCCCAACTTATTCATCGCTTAGCAAAGCTATATTTAGTTTATGGCTTTTCCCCATAAATTGAACTCTGCAGGCTCCTCAGTTTTAAACAGTTTAATTATGGCAGATATTCCCAAGCTGTAGGGCATGTTCCCACCACAGTGGGAGTGCAGGGGGCTGCAAGATCGGCTCAGGACATCAGTGATGGGAGGATGCAAGCTGTCTCCCAGGCTGGATGCAGAGTAACCGGGAAACCATGGGTCTGGCCTGAGCTCATTAGAGGGAGAGACAGAGTTCATGAAGACAGACCTAGAGGAAATAGCTTGGGAAGCACTGAGTTAAGGCAATACCCTGTGAATTCAGATTAAAACAAGCCTTAGCTCTCATATGGCAACTAGGCTTAAAGCTTTGCAGTCATCATAAAGGTGGGAAGGACACAAAGTCCATGTGTTCACATCCCCAAGGGCTTGGAAGTTCACCTCATATAGTGGTTTCATTGGGAATCGACTGCATTGCCCATTTCTCTGGCAGTCTCCATGTCCCATAGGGTTGAACTGGATAAAGCATCATGGAAAAATATTGTATACTGTGCATGTAATGTGCTGCTTAACCATTTTTTCCAAACTTACAAAAGCATGTGATCTTCATCAAAGACTGTGTCCATGCCAAGTTTAGAGCTTTGCATCCAAACCCTATTTGAGAGTTTGGAATAGGGGAGGAGGGGTGGAAGGGGGAAATTTTTTTTTTTTTTAAGTTTTAAAATAATATTTACAGTTATTTGGTTAAAAAAAAAAAACAAACCACAAAACATATTTTCTCAGCTTTGTTGTTCTGAAATGACTGGATTTTATCCAGCTGTTTATTTTTCTGTTTGCTCTGGTTTGAGAAGAACAAATGTCCAATTTTAGCCTCAAAGGTAATTTTACTATGAAAGCCACTGAAAATAGGGGTTGAAAAATAAAAGAATCATAAGAATTGCAGTGATACTATAATGATATTTTGTATTAATAATGGTTTCCTTGTGGTGATACTTTTAGTAATAGTGGGTATCTCATCCATAATTAGAAGGGACATTGAGATATGCTCAGTGCTTACAATACAAAACCCAGAATGAAAAAGCATCAGTAAGATACCATATCATTTATAACATGAGTTCTGTGAACACTTTAGGTTAGAGAGTGGCAGTTTGCATTTTCCATTAATAATGATGAAAATGTAACCATTACCCTCAAGACTCTTCTGTTTTATTTTTTTTTCTCTCCATCCTTGCGAGGGGTACCAAGTCCCATCAGAGGCAGCATCAGGTCCCTGTAAAGCACTCACACCTGCATGGGGCTGTCTGTTGATCTAGGGAGAATCAGGTCACTAAGACATAACTTGGTTTCAAAGACTGAAAGGTACTAATTTCATATGCCAGTAAATCCATCAGATCACAAGGAGACTGAGGAAATGCTTTTATCTTTAAAATGACAGGCATTAATAATGTTACCAGAATTTCCCTTCTATATAACTTTAATAGTTTCAGGACTTTTCAATATCTGTACATTGTGAAGGCTTCTGAATTATAAAAGGCAGTGTCCCCTTCAGAGTTTCTACCACTGCCAGTGCAGATGTGAGAGAGGAAATATGTTCTCAGGAAAAAGAAAAGGTTGAACGTGAGGCAGGATAGCCAAAAGCCTTTTAGGAGAGGTGCAGTATAGAGACACTCATACTGATATCTGCAACAGAGGGGCAATTAATTGATGTGAGAATTTTTTCCCAAATTAATATTGTTTATTAATTTGATATTCAAAACTCTCACCACCCCTGACCACTAATTTTAAAAATAAATGGTTCTCTGCAACAGTCGTGGAATACATTACATAAAGGAATAACTAGATCTAGAAACAATAACTAGCAAAAATATATAAGCCTTAGTTGAGCTGGAAGAGAAGGCTCTTGTGGTCAATATACTGCTTGGAGTTAATTATACCACTCATCCACTAGATGGACTTGGGAAGCTCTTTCTGCTTATGGCAGAAGATAATTGGTAAATTAAAAGAGGTTTTGACTATTTACTGACAAAATGTTATTTCCTAACTCGCAGGGCTAGCTACACCTTCAGACAGTACCCAAACACTTTCAGGGAATTGTTTGTCTTCTTAGCCATCAAGGCATTTGATTCTTCCCAGGCTTCACAGGATATTGGGGAAAGAGGCAGATGATCTCTGACCTGGTCCTGATTTCTCTGGACGATCTGTCTACCTCCAGAACTTCCCCTCTTGGCAGGATGTCTTGCAATGTGCAGTCTCAGCACGGATGTTACGCTGGATATGCAGGCTGATCATGTGGAGGAAATTATGCCTGTTCCTAGTAAACTCCAAGCAGGTAGTTTCCAGACTGTTCAGCAGGGCTAACTTATAGCTTAGCAAAGCATAATGCCATAAAGTACAGCAACAAGCAAGCAACAGGTAGCAGCAGGCAAGCACAGACACAACACAGAACATGTTGTGTTACCTACTCATCTCCTTTTATCAAATCAGCCTGAGACTAATGGGCCTCTGGATGTAGAATAGCCAATCAGAATGCCAGTTAGCTGAGATATTATTATTTATTCGAAGTCACAGGCTTACTTTACCCAAATTTTGGAAAAATATAGGCCATGCACAAGGGGGCACAAGCCAAGTGTTTACTACAGGATACAAACAGCAGCAAGTCTAGGCAAGCCAGAGTCCTTAGACTTCATGGCTCCAGGTTCTATTGTCCTCTTTCCTGCAGTTGCTTCTCCTTAAAACAGAGAGGGAGAGCAGAAAAACATGTCTGGGCAGGCCAGGACATGTTCAGGCCTATCACAACAATATAGAATAATAGAATCAGTCTGGGTTGGAAGGGACAACAAGAATCATCTAGTTCCAACCCCCATGCCATGCCCAGGGACACCCTACCCTAGATTAGGCTGGACAGAGCCTCATCCAGCCTTGCCTTAAACAATTCCAGGGAAGTGGCCCCAATCACCTCCCTGGGCAATCTATTCCAGGGCCTCACCACTCTCATGGTGAAGAACTTCCTCCTCACACCAATCTGAATCTCCCCACCTCCAGCTTTGCTCCATTCTCCCTAGTCCTGTCACTACCTGATAGACTAAAAAGTCCCCCCACAGCTTTTTTGTAGGCCCCCTTCAGATACTTGTATTGGGTTGAGGCTAGCTGCCCCCACCCTGAGCCCAAAAAGCCCAATAAAGACTCAAAAAACGATTTGGAAGTAAAAAGGGTAAACTTTAACAACAAGCAAGAGGGAGAGGAGAGAAGAAGAGAAGGGGGGACTGGGTTCCCCCTCTTTTAGTCCCAAAATCCTAGCAGGAAGTGGGAGTGTCTAACCATGCAACCTGGGAAAAGGGTGAAACCATTCCTTGGGAAAAGACAGGGGGCGCCAGGTGGGCTTAAACCTCCACAATACTGCAAGGCCACAATAGAGTCACCTTGGAGCCTCCTCTTCTCCAAACTGAACAGCCCCAGTCTGTCCTCACAGGAGAGGTGCTCCAGCCCTCTGATCATCCTCCTGGCCCTTCTCTGGACACATTCCATCATGTCCACACCCCTCTTGTAATAGGGGCTCCAGAACTGGACACAGTACTCCAGGTGGGGTCTCACCAGGGCGGAGCAGAGGGGGAGAAACACATCCCTTGAGGTGACTCATTGTAGTTATTTTTGTGAAGAGAAAGACCAGCTCCAGAGTAGGGTTACAACCACCAATTTGAACAGAGATTTGGACTGAATTCTTGTGTGTAGGTGTACTCAAGACATGCATTGCAAAACAATCATTGCTAGCAACCTTGCAAAGTCATCAAGAAGTTCATTAACCCAATGCAAAGTGATGTTCACAACATGCACTCTGGAAGCCTGAACCACAAGCTCCAAGCGCGATTCTGTTTGTTCAGATCATTATAGTCTGTACAGATTCCCTCATCTTTTCTCAAATGAGGTTCTGGGAGCCAACAGCCAGAAAATGGCTGCTTAAGCATAAACAGAAATGGATGACTAAAAGACTCTCTTGGGATTGTGGGTCATGTATTAATAATCTCAGGTTAATGGGATGTCAATCTTGCTCCACCCCAGGATAAGAAAAAAATTATGAAAATTGTGTCATATTATGTACATGCCATTAAATGAGTCCTGCATTGTGTACTTCTGATACACATTTGCTTGGACCACAGCAGTAAGTTCATGACAAGAACATGATAAGCACAATATACATTCACGCCTAGTCAAGCCTCTAATAATGTCCTAGCAGGGTGCCACCGTGCATCTCATCTGGATGAAGTTGAAGTGAGCATGTCATGACCTGAAACAAGACTAATCACTCCCTGAACTAGACTCAGGATTAATTTCTCCTGATACATGTGAGAATTAGCAAAGAGAAAAGTACTTTATGGGGAGAATACAATGCAGCAATGAGCGGCATGAGTTGAGTGGAGATCCTTGCGGTGAATACTTACTATATCTCTTCATCTGCCCCATATACTGAGCATTTAGCAGCCTCCCTGGGTTTTTACTTTTTTGCTCTTTTCTTCCCAAGCTAATGGATTTCCTGGGTTCAGTAATGGAACTCTGTGGGGTGTTAGTGTCCCTGCTTTTTTTGTCTTCTCACCTTATTTAATCATTTATCTAATATAGGACCTATATTAGCTACTTAATATAGGAGCTGAGTCTTTGCCAAAACATGTCAGAGCTCAGAGGGTGGAGAGGAGTGATCACAGAGACAGTAAAACCACACAACACTTTGGTTTTGCAGGATGAATTGGTCACTACAACCTCCCACACCTGCTTCTCCTTAAAAAACAATGAAAAAAATATCCTGGTAAAAGGATACAGGTGAACAACTAGATTTATTTACTGAAGTTCCTGTAACCTGAACTTCTGTTCTTTAAGATACTTTTCATTAGTACCATGTTAGTACAGCACTCGGAGATTTTTACAGTGGCAGCAGCAATTCACTGCCTTTGTTAGAGGTTATTTGAAAGCGTGCACAGAGCTCATCTATAGAAAATCTACAGGATACTCCATTTGGTTCATATGATTCAAGCTCACTGTGAACTGTACAGTCACAGCTTCCCATTTCTGCTGGAAACACTGCAAGATATTTTTTTTTTTATATATATATATATATTTCATTTTATTAGCTATAAGGTGCAGATTTGAAACTGAAGAATACCCAGCTCCTTCCACTCCTCACTTCCAGTCACCCACTCTCTTTTTCATTTCCTTTCACACACGTTTCATTGATCTGAATTCTACAATTATTTTCATCAGAGAACAGATTTAGTGGATCACTGAAAGTTGCTCATTCCAAAGTGGAAAGATTTTTGCTTTGTTTGGCAAAGTGAATCATTTTTAACAGGTTTGGGCTTTCAGAGTTTGCATTTCATAAGC
>VWZI01017227.1:202194-247997 GCA_013396835.1 Psilopogon haemacephalus | reverse complement strand
TGGGTGTTATCTGATCAAAAACATTCCACATGTACAAATCAAAGCTAGGGGGGAAAAGAGCCATCTAAAGATGAAATAGCTGAGAAAGCAGCCACATTAGGAAAGGTTCTCCTATTTAAACAGTTAGGCTTTAAAAAAGGCAAAATGAGAGCTGAGCAAATCCCCCTTGGGGTTCATGTTCTCACAAATGGGCCTCTGAATTGGATAAAGATACATAATGATTCTGTTTTCCAGCATGAGGTGGACACTAGGCTCTCTGCAGGCCATATTTGAAGGGGAGGGAAGGGGGGGAGAAAAAAAGAAAAAAAAAAAAAGAGAGAGAATTAAGGCTAGAAAGGCATGCAGGCAGCAGTTGGATTCAATCACTATTACAATTTATGTTACGAAAGGAAATAATATTAACATTATGAAAATAAGGAACCCTGTGGTATGCTAATTCATAATACCTGCACCATCCTAATTTGTTGCTGATCCACTGATCCACGCTGGGTGAAAATAGTGTCTAGCTACTGCACATATCCAGAGTGAGGCAGTAAAGCAGTGCATATGAGAGTGGGTATTTGCTACAGACTGATAAAATTCCTACATAGAAGCTGCCCAGTTTTCTCTTGGGGGCCCAAATTATGTCAGATTATACTAATATCCTACCACCACACTGGCAGAACAGGAGTTTGGTGGATTGTTTTGTTTGTTTTATATCTCCAACAAATATCCAGGTATTTGATGGCTTTATCATTGCATATTCAATTTTGAGGTTTACTTTTGTAAAGTTTTATATTCAACTATTAGGTCCTGAAAAACTTGCAAAAAAACAAATAAACTGTTATTAAGTCATAACGAAAACTCAAAATTGCTGTTATCACATCACTTCTGATCACTTCTGACTTTAAACTATCAAGCAGCATTAGTGCTGGCAATACCAAAATAATTTCAATGCCTCACTTGGCAAAGCAATCTTCTAGGAGCTGTTTTCTAAGTAAAGTAAAAACATCTCTTGCTGGGAGGATGATGAAAGAAAATCAGTCAATGTAGGGACAGAAATTAGCCCTGAGTAATGCCTATTTAGTCCTACCTCTTTCATTTATACCGTATTATTTAACACTTTCTGTTCAATAAAAGTGGTAATTAATAATCCCTTGATTTACCTAAGTAGAGGATCAGAAATATTGTTGATAAAACCAAATTAACATGCTGGGAAGACCAAGAAGTTTGGATTGGCCACCATACTTCAGAACATAGAAATATTGTGGAAGTCAACAAGTCAACAAGTAAAGTCAACAGTCAACTCAAATACTGCAGTAAATGGGATGGTCTGAATGTACACCATGTTGGGTAAGGTTTGTCTAACAAAAGCCTATTTCAGTTTGCAGTTTTCTCTTCGCAAAATATCACCATGTTTAAGCAGTGAAAGACAAGAGTCATCAGAGGCAGAATATTGCAGTGTGGAATTGTTTAAATACCTTCATAGAGAGGTCACCAACACAGGACCAGGACACTGAAGGTGATCAGCAACTCTATGGGAATCTTCCTTTTCCATTTATCTCTGTAGACAGGCATCAGATGATGTCAAACAGACTCAACCAAGGTCATGATCACATACGCCAAACTTCATCTGTGTCTTCTAATGTATGAACTTACTACCATGTCCTCCTAGATGCTATATTTAAACCTCTAGTTTTGGTGTAAGATAAGTGTGAAATTACTCTGAGATTGTCTGTGCAGGATGATGATGATGCAAACTGTGACATTATTGGTTTGATGGGATTTTTAAGAAAAGAAAGGAGATTTTAAAATTAAAAAATAAAATAAAATAAAAAACCGTGGAGTGTTAATTCTGCTGAGAACATACAGGTAACAGGGAAGTATGACTACAGCCCACCAGAAAAGTTATGATTTACTCTCCTGGCAGCAAACAGGGGAAGGAAAAACACCAAAAAGTCAAAAAGAGGAGAATGGAGTGATTGTCACTGGGCTGAACATTCAGTCTGTGGCAATGCAAGGGAAGGAGGCACCATTTCTAGACTTTTAGACATCACCACAAATTACTCTGATTTACTTACAGCCTGTGACATTACACATCACTAACTGTGATTTTTCACCCTGGACTCCCAGGGGCCTAGATGCAAGCATTGTTTACAGAAGTTTAGCTCATGACAGCTTCTCCTTCAGCTTGCTCTGATCTGAAATTGGATAGGAGTTCTACTTTACAGAAGCACTTAGAAGACTACATTTCTAACCTCATCTCTTAATTCTGCTCTCTAATGATCTGAAGCAAGGGTACTTTGGCATTTTAAAATATAATTTTCAGAGGACCATATCATCTGATGCTACCTTACTTTAAGAGTAAAACTCTGATACTGAAGGTAGTGTGGGCAGGACAAAATACAGTGAAGGTTCCCAGAGGCTCTGCAGTGAAATACCTTGTTTTCAGCTGTTTATAACTCTGCCAAATACATTTATATTAATCTTTTCACTGTGAAGTAGGCTCTTTTTTATTTTCCTTGCCAGTGATGTCAGATGAGTTGTCTACTGCATCTGGAAATCTTAGTAAGTCCAGTCACCTTTCATAAAAGAACAAAGAAAACTGAGCTTTAGCAAATGAGAAATATGAAGGAAATATTGTAGCTGGCATCTGTTGGCTCCCACAGGCAGCTATTACCTCTCCTGCAGGTCCTCCCACAGCTGTAGCCCCGGCCAGCTCATTGAGCTTGGCTTGCAGTCAGTGCTGTTGATATTCAATAGCTTTGAATCAGTGCTGATGACTGAGATAAGGCAAACTACATGAAATGCTGGGTATTAAAGACAGAACTTCTTTTGCTGTGAGCATGCCAAATATTGCTGATGCACCTGTTTTATGTTCAGAGTGGGAAGATGGTCAAAAAGGAAGTGGCCAAGCTTTAAAAGAGAAGCAGAGCTTTCAGTTTCTGAAAATAGCCCAGAGACAGAACTGGGTAATAAGAAAATGTTACTGATAAAGGCATTTTAGAAACAGCCTCGGGCATTTTTTCATCATCATCTCTCCCACACAAACAGTGTGTGTGATATTTTCAATGTATGGATTAATTTTCACTGGTCTGGAGAGCTTCTTCTCTCCATCTACCACTGGCAGGGCTTGGGGCTGTTCAGTGACACTGGGTAAAGGTTTGTGAGGAACCTCGCAGTGAAAGAGATGACATAAAATCATGAGAAGTGGCTGACACACTGTCAGGCTATGCTTCCTTCAGCAAGACCTGGATAACTTGGAGAGCTGGGTGAAGGGGAACCTCATCAAGTTCAACAAGGGGAAGTGCAAGGTCCTGCAGCTAGGGAGGAATAAACCCCTGCACCAGTACAAGGTAGGAGCTGGCCTGCTGGAAAGCAGCTCTATGGAGAAGGACCTGGGAGTACTGGTGGACAACAAGTTCACCATGAGCTAGCAATCTGCCCTCATAGGCAAGAGCATGAATGTGATCTGTGGTGAATGGTGTGACCAGAAGGTCAAGGAAGGTCCCCCTTCTCCTCTACTCTGCCCTAGAGACACAGCAACCGGAGTATTGGTTCCAATCCTGGAATCCCCAGCTCAAGAAAGACAAAGAAGGAAGACAAGGAAGAGTCCAGCAGAGTCTACAAAATTCTAAGGGGCCTGAAGCATCTCTGTGAGAAGGAAAGGCTGAGAGACCTGGCTCTGCTGAGCCTGGAGAAAAGCATCCTGAGAGATTTGATCAATGCTCAGCAAGAGCCAAAGGATCTGTGGGGAACAAGATGATGGGTCCAGAGTCTTTCCAGTGGTGCCTAGTGACAAGACAAGGGGCAACAGGCACAAACTGGAGCCCAGGAGGGCCCATCTGAACAGAGTGGAAGACTTAATTGCTGTGACAGTAGTGGAGCCCTGGAGCAGGCTGCCCAGAGAGGCTGTGAAGGCTCCCTTGGAGAGATTACAAACCCACCAGGACATTGAGATCCTGGGCAACCTGCCCTGGGTGACACTGCTTTAAAAGAGAGGTTGGACCAGATAATCTCCAGAGGCCCCTTCCAGCTCTCACTATGCTGGAATTCTGTGAAATACATTAGATGCACTGATTTGCCCCTTTTACCTGATTTTCATTGCACTTCTGACGGGACATATCAGAGAGCACACGAGATGTTAGTGTACGCAAGTCACCACTCGCTGTTGCACAGATTTTCTAGGTCTGAGAGCAATTTTTCTAGACAGCATATTAATTTCCTCAGTACTCAACAGGAACACTGGCTGAAGCTGCACTGCAGGCAGGGAAATTATAGCAGGTCAGCAACTTGTAGGAGCATTAGAGGGTAGAGGAAAATGTTGGTCATTGGTAAAAGAAACCTCCATTAGAACACGAAAGTGTGCAATATCCTAGGGTGTAAGGGACAAGGAAAAAAGCATTCAACATATGACATATCTACTCTCCTTTGCTGGCTGAATCCAGTTAGATGGTACACAAAAGTGTCCTATAATGAAGTGAACAAAGATTTTCCACACCTACTAGGGTGGTAACCCTGGAGCTATGAAAGTAAAAAAAAAAACAGAATCTCTTAGAAACTGCAGAACCCTTGTTAGTACTTTAAAAGATTGTACAAGCCAGGAGAAAAGGTTTTTATGTTGGCTAGTTGAAAGAGAAAAGAGAACTTCCTAAGAAATATGCTATGATTTTTTTTTTTCCCCTCTTTGGCTAGACCATGAGTCTCTCCAAGCAAAGTAAAATCTTTACAGCCCAGGAGCTTGGTTATGGGGGTAGTAAAAAAAAAAAAAAAAATTAAATATGTGGTGCCCATGCTTGAAAAAAAAAAAAATCTCAAGTCATTCACACACACATATCAAATATCTATACTACCCAGTGGCACATAATGCAACCACAGTGATGTTTTTTCTTTGTTTTGTGGTTTTTTTTTCTATAGGCAAATATGGATCTATAAGGTAAATGTGACAATTCCTCTACTTTATAAAACAAAACAGTCACAGAGACTGATGACCATGGTGAGTGGAGTGCTTGGTGCCTGCTAAGCAGGGAGGTTCCTGAGCCTCCATATAGTGCATGGGAACCCTGCAAGGGAGTGATTGCAAGGGGAAAAGGACAAGTCCCCAGGGACAGCCCTTGAATCATTAGAGCTGTTGATCCGGCATACCATTCACAGGGTAATGTCAGTGCTGTGGTGGGATCAGGAGAAGGAAAGGGATGCTGATGTTGCCACTCCTCACTGCAGACATTGAGCTCTGCTGAGAAGTCAGTTCAGAGAAAGAAAAAGAAACCAAAATGCACTAAAGAAAGTGGAGGTCAAACAATTGCCTCTTGAAAACCTAGTTTTTCCTTATGAGTTAAAATCCTGTCCAATCAGATATGTAAATAAACGTTCATTCTACATATGGAATTTAAAAGCAGGAGACTGCTTTCAAAAACACACACACGGCATCTGGACATGCTGCATATAGAAAATCAAATTAATAGCTTTGTAGAAATGTTTAATTTAGAGCAGAGATAGTGTTTAGAGCACCAGGTTTTGTTCAGAATCATCTCAGATTTTGCCATCTGAGGATTCCTCTAATGTTCACAGTTAAGTGCCAAATTCAGGACCAATTACCTTAGAGGTTACAGATGCTTAAATGCTATTCCCTGCTTGTGGATTTAAATCTCCCATAAGTACACAAACATGTTGTGAGACCAAGAAGGCCAGAAGATACTCATCGCCATGCCTTTGGGAGGTGCCTGGCAGCCTGTGGGGAAGGCACAACACATGCACACTCCAACCAGTTCAAATGCCCAGCTTCCAGTATGCATTTTTTTACTAAAAGGATTAATTTATGCTTTCAAATGTCTTTTGTGTGCTTGACCTAGCTCTTCTGTATGTTCCTCAGTGTTTAGCTAAAAGCTGAGAGCAATAAACCAAGGACTGCAGTGAAATTCTGCTACCTGCATTCTCCACCCTGTATCCTATTGCTGTTTCTAGCCTGGCCCTGAACTCTCTGCTCATGGCACTCTAGCTAGAGACTGGATTTTTGCAGTGTCCAGACAGCTGGAAACAACTGAAATCTCTTCAATGTGCCTTTGAATAAAGCTTTGAACATGGCTGTTTCATTGAAATGCCCAAGGTTAGGCAGTCCAGGGAGCTGGTGGAGTGTCCATCCCTGGAGGTGTTCGGGAAATATAGACATAACACTTTGGGATATATTTTAATGGTCATGGTGGTAATGGGACTTGATGATCATAGAACCATAGAATCAGAATGGTCTGGATTGAAAGAGACCTCCACAGGTCATCTAGTGCAACCCTCTTCACAGTCAGCAGGGGAATCCTCAACTAGATCAGGTTGTCCAGAGCCCTTTTGAGCCTCACTTTGAAAAGCTCCAGGGATGGAGCCTCAACCATCTCCATAGGCAACAACTTCCAGTGCTCCACTACCCTCATGGTAAAGAACCTGTTCATAGTATCCAATCTAAATCTGCTCTTCTCTAGTTTGAAGCCATTGCCCCTCATCCTGTCACTACAAGCCTTTGGAAACTTTCTGCAGCCTTCTTGTAGGCTCCTTTTACATTCTGGAAAGTCACAATTAGGTCTTCCTGGAGCCTTCTCTTCTCCAGGCTGAACAACCCCAGCTTCCACAACCTGTCATCATAACAGAGTTGCTCCTAACCCCTGGTCATTTTCACAGCCCTTCTCTGAACCTGCTCCATCAGGTCCATGTCTTTCCTGTGTTGAGGGCTTCAGAGCTGAACACAGGACTCCAGAGCAAAGTGGCAGAATTACCTCTCTGGATCTGCTGGCAATACATCTTTTGATGTAGTCCAGGATGTGACTTGCCTTCTGGGCTGCAAGCTCACACCATCCAGCTTAATGATTTTAGAGGTCTTCTCCAAACAAACAAAAAGCCCACATAATTCTATTATTTTATAATTAATATCTAATGTTTTCATTATATTAGGATTCTTCAATTTCAGGCTACTTTCAAGCCTTCTCTACATGCTGATATGTGAGATCAAACGCTCAGCCTTTGGGGATGGTAACTGCTCCCCAGGGAGAATCCCTCTCTGGACCCACACGGAAATTGCACAGAGCACTACAAATCAGCACCTTGATATCATTGCAGAAGATACGACCCACATTATCTAAGAATCTCTCTCCAAAGAGGTCTGATACTCTGAGGTCTGAGATGCTCAAGTTTTAATTCAAATCAGCCTTTCCCCCATATTTTCCTAAGTTTAAGATGTTAAGTTCCCCTGCACTACCACCTCCATACCTCACACTTTTCTGAAGGCAGTCACTTGGAAAAGAATAAGCTGTTTTTATAGAAATCTAAACTGTTAGAAAGACATTCAGAGAACTTGTTGTAGTTAAAACAGGACCAAAGTAAAACGACTTCAATAAAATCACTCAGAAAAGCAAACACAGAAAGCCAGCAACAAGCACACTGATATAAAATCACTGCAAGAGTTTTTAACATAAAAGGCAACAAAAGCCTGACAAAGTTTTTGTCACCTTTGGGAAGCACAGTCTCTTCTGAGTCTTGACAGACTACTGAGTGCTGTATAATTTGCCAACAGCCATGGCTAGCACAGCATATTATCAGCATTAGCTGCCTGCCTTTATAAGCACATTGTAGCCCATGTGGATCACACCAACGACTTCCTCTGCCATGGCTTCATATGCCAGCGTGCTGAATTATTCACTGTCTGCTCTCTGAGTGGCATAGTTTGCACAAGTCTTTTCAAAGAAATAAGAAAAGGAAGCTAGTGAGGATGGTGCAGGGGGGAATGAGGGACAAGATCTGGTCCACTAAATGTGCCAGGAGGCACTTGCAGATTCTTGTGTTTCGATGTGGCAAACAATCAGAACTATTACACAGAAGAATAATCTTTAATAAAGATTATAGCTAGTTAATAGCTAGGAAGAGCACAGTGAAAGGAAAAGTGGAGTGGAAAAAGCTGCCTGCCTGCCTCAGATTATTTATTTCTGGAAGCTACATTAGTTTTTATTACATCTATGTATAAAATTCTTCACATGGAGCAAGTTTAATCCTCCCCAGATCTGTGAACAGTGGTTAGCATCGAGATATTACTCCAGAAAACTCCCATGACACCACTTGTTATTTCAACCAGGAAGATTTCTTTTACAATTACACTGCAAGGATGGAATTAGCAGGGTCAGAGGAGGTAGCATGAGAGATGAGAAACAAGCATGTGTGACAACCTCCAGGAGACGATTTACATGCACAAAGCAAAATGTTTCCAAAACTAGGAGCTGTGCAAGCTTGACAAGCAAGTATGCAAGCACAATCATTTTGCAAGCTGGGTTGCCTTAAACAGGCAGACACAGAAACAGAATATGGATTTATTTACTGATAAAGGTCAGAAATCAGGGTGTGGGCACTGGTGGAGGGGAGAATTCAAGACAGTATCTTTCAGGATGGGGTCAACCCAAGTTCCAAATTTTGGTCTCTGTGAAGGAAGGAGATAATAGATGTAGATGGCACTGGTATTAAATGATGCTGGTACACATAGATATCTCCATCCTTCACACACTTGTAGCTTTTAGCACAGCCTGTGATGCCATGGCCAGTATTCCTGAGCAGAAGTCACCATGAGGGGTTGTGTTCAAAGGTGATTGAAAGTTTAGACTGAAGAAAACAGCTTTGAGGCAGTCTAATCTCATAAACTATTACAATGTACAAGGGCAGAGAGAGTAGATGTTCACCTGTCAGTATGCTGCATCAAATACAAGAGCCTATCTCCACTCTCCCATGCACTGACTTGGGAGAGAAAAAAATTCACATGGGAAGGAGAGGGAAAAAAAAAAAAAAAAAGAAACAACATCTTTGCTACAGAGACATATTTAACAAGTATTCCAGAAAGAGCACCAGCTATCAAAAAGGCTGCCAGGACCAGAAGGAGCCATCAATCGAACAAGTTTACATTTCAAAGTTTTTTGAGAACAGTGAAAATCTCTTTGCTAACCTCCTTGATGGGAAAACTGCAGTGCTATAAGAAAGTAGCTATTGCTGCTCCTTACTGAAATGCTTCTCTCTGAAGTGGCTCTTTAACCTTGGGAATGGTGCTAGAATGTATAAGCACATACATATATATTTATATATTTTTAAGTAGCTCTCTTGAAAGTTCTGCTTAAAGCTGCTTTAAGACTGTGGAGTCTGCTCTCTTTTCCCTTTGTATATGCCATTGTTCAGCTCCAGGGCTTCTCTCTGATATTAGAGATGAAGTGGTTAATTTTTTTAAACCCTTTCCTGATAGTATTTAAGAGACAGCAGAAAGCATCTGTCTAATTTTGACATTTATCAGATAATTCAGTCAAGTTCCCTCATGTGACACAGCTTTGTTCCCTTGGAAAGAACCTGCTGCAAACAAAAGGCCACAGTATATTGTACAGCATCACTGCTCCCAGATGTTTCAAAATTAAACTACTAAGCCTCCTTGGACCTGTGAATCCTGGAAGAGTAGGAAAATAAATAAATAAATAAATAATAGATGGAGTGACTCTTAACAAGCTGCATTTTCTGTATCTGTGCTACTCATTTCATCTCTGTGCTTGATTTTTCTGAGTCATTTGAAAATGATTAGGCAGCTCAAATAATTGTTTCCTGGGTATATTAGTGGCACTATAATTGTCATGTTTAGAGCTAAAGTTGGTAAAGACTGTAGTCTGCTCTGGAAGGTTCTAACTTCCAATGTGCAGCATCTCACAGATACATATTTTGAAACTTTCATTGCTAGTTTCCCTAGAAGTTCTTCTCTTTGTTCGTTTGACCCCATGTGGATTTGGTCTGACACTGTTCTTCATTACCCAATGGCACTACCTGAACTCTGGATGGAAAGGTTGTCATCTAGCCCATGGCCAGCATCCTGCAGTCGCTACCATAGGCTGGCTGTTGCATGCCCTCCTCTTCTGGATTGGAAGGGTAAACGACAGACCTTTACCTCTTTGTACGTGCAGAAACAAACCAAGTGCCATCCACTACAGCATTCAATTTATGTGAACATGGTCAGAGACTCAGACTGACTTACTGAAATAAATTATGCTGGGTATAATTCATTTGGGAGGGGAAGAAGGGAAAAAAAAAAAAGTTATCAGTTACCATGCCAACATTCTTTGTAAATACCATTGGTTCTCAATGAACTCCTTTTGACCTGCTGGTCTGAGATTGTTACTGTGTGATGTACATAATTCTCTCAACACTGGTCTATTACTTCTGCTCAGGGTTGGGGGTCAAGCCTGTAGTGTAAAGTCAAAGAGAATTAGCAGCCCTATCAATAACCAGCTGCAGGACTGCAGCCCAAATGATAGGCCAGAAAAATCCAAGGAAAGATGAATAAAAATTGGAAGAACATGCGTGTGTATTCTATAGTTTGAGCAGCTGCTGTGGACTATCAACATCATCAGGAGACTTTGGTGCATTAGCATAAATTCAAATGACAAATGCACAGTGCTATTCAGAGACTCATTAATTTGCAATGGGTGCAGTGCTCATGACATATTAGTGAAAAATTCAAATGCCTTTGTAGCATTGTGAGTTTAGTTGCGGGACCCAAGTTGCTAAAATGAAAACGTGTGCAATTTTTTAGCAGTTTATTAAATTATGAAGTGTGATGACTATATCTGTTCATCTTTTTAAGCAGATGAGGTCCAGAGTGCTCCAGCACCAAATCGCATGGTTTGTGCTAAAATCTTCCCTGTCAGACAAACCTGGAGCAGCAGCCCGGAGCACAAGCTGGGTGCTGGCTGCTGCGGCAGGCAGGCTGAGATCTCCCCCTTCTGGGGAATCGCATGGACACCCAGAGAGAAGGAAAAACGTGTGGCTTTCACGGCTTCTGCTTTGTTACCCGTCTATCCCCTGTCGCTTCAGCCACTGGGTTTGTTCCGTGATGTTTAGAGGAGTCAGTGATAGCAGGAATACAACAATGAAGTGTGATTACGTGCAAACACTTTGTGTTCCTCTGTCTTGCACGCCTTACAGGTGTAGAATAACTTACATATGCAGGTTACGGAAAGCCTTCACTACAAGCATCTTGCCTTAGGCACTGCCTTTGTTTATTTGTACAAAACAGAGAGAGAAAAGGAGTGTGGTTTTATATGGGGAACAGCCTGTTTATGGTACTCTTTCATAAGACTTAGATCAGTTGTGAAGTATGAAACACATTGTGGTGGTTATTCTTAGTGCCTCCACTCCCTGCCCTGTGTCTGCAGCTCCAACACACTACTGTATCTTTCCAACCTCGATGAACTCCATGAATAATGCAATTTCCACTTTACAGTTCTGCTTCCTCTTGGACCTCCAACTATATCACTGTCTGTCCCTCAGTTTACATGATTTTCTGTCCACCTGGCTGTCACATCTAGTGCAAGTTTCCTTTACATGGAAAATACACTGTCAGATAATTGCTGGCACTTTTATTGAGTGCAGGGCTCCTAGATGGTAAAAAATAGCATTCTCAAAGTCACTAGGCTTTAGCTGCATATTCTGTGAGAGATTTTGAAGTAACCTGGTGTTTTAAGAGAGGGGAATCAGTTGCATGTCCAAACCCATATCTACTCTTGAACATTTGGGTGCCTCTGTAAAATACAATACTATTTTATATATACAGCAGTCATTAAATAGTACAATAATAAGAGGCTTAATAAGGTTTTCAGCATCTTCCAGCATATGTCATGACTTGGAGTGAAAGGAAAGCCATTTCTCACTTTGGCTTCTCATCTATATCATGCCAACTGCCATGTAGGATATAGTATGTCAAAACTAAAGAAAAAATAAAATTTAAAAAACCCCCAAAACAACAGAAAATAAGAGGATGGCATGCTTTTTCCTTCCCTGTGAATGGCACATTCCTCTCTGCCACCCAGTACTTGGATAAACATGATCATCAAGTGATCTCAGCTGCCAATAGGCTAAGTGCACGTGGAAAGCACTTTGCCCTTTTCACATAGGGAAGAAAAGCAGTCAGCACACCACTGAGATAAGACTATAAATGACCAGGAACTCACTTAAAGCTACAGTTTCTAAATTATCCAAGTGGCCAAGGATGCTCAATTGCCCACAGCTTCCACCTCCTCCTAAGGGTAGACATCTGGACTGAGATCACTAGAGCTCTGTGTGAGTCTCTCATTAAAGTCATATGAACCTCCATCACACACTAGCATTATTTACTTTCGTTAACCTTGTCCAAACCTGACATGAACCTCCATATCATTTTAGATCCAAGTTATTGTAGACAGGAGGAAGGAGTTTGAGAAGGAGAAGGTAAATGTGGTGGAAAGGTTTAATGTAAGAAAAGGGTGCATCTGGGTGTACAGATATCAGGACTGGCCTGGAGACACACCATTCATTCCCTCTCCATGTTTCAGCTGTAGGAAATGCTGAAAATCTGGAACAACAGATAAGACTGGACCTACAGTTATTTTAGACACAGAAGGGCAAATGTTCCACGACAGAGGCTGCTGCAGGGGAATGCAAGAAAGGAAGAGCCAAGAGCAAGCAGACCTATTTCTCTGTGGCCCTGACTGATGGAGCAATACAACAATCATGTACTGACTCTCACTTGCGTTTTACCATAAAAATCCCAGTGTTTAGCAGAGCCTTCACACAAGCCTGTTCCTATGGTGACTGGAGCTGATGGGGCAGGTGAAGCTCCCTCTCTAGTGAAGAAAACCTTTGGTGGTTATCAGCTGCCTTCAGCACTCCAATATTCCCTTCCTCCACCTCAGCCCAGGGTAAGGCCAGGCAAGCAGCACAGTGTGGTGGGTGGCTGCCTAATGTGACTGTTGGTGCCAGCAGGACCCTAAAGCTTAAATGGCAGACAGGGTATCAGAGAAGCCTGGAGATGAATGAGTTGTCCTTCTCCTCCCACCACCCACCACCCACATCAACAGTGCTGAGCAGGAGCTCAGTGCAGCTGGGAATTCAAACCATTGGCTAAATGTCACTTGCCCTGACTTCTATGGAGAGGTGAAATGCTGTTTTATGTATGTCTCTCAAAAGTCCAGGTAAAAAGAAGAGCACATGGGTGGGTTTCGTTAAGAAAATATTCTGGTTTTCTTTTGAAGGACAGCTTTCCTGCACTGGGCAACAGGGTTTGGTTTAAAATTCAATCACTTAATCTCTGCAACCATTTGCAGAGGTCCTCCTGTATTTACCACAAATGCACTTGTGGTTTAGGCATCAGTGAAGAAAGCATTTTGCACCTGATCAAGAACACAGCCAAAGTAAAAGCTTCATTGCAAAGATGTTGTTTTCCATTACTGTCAGAGACAAGACTGTTTTTGTTTCAGAGAACTCCCAATCTATTTTTCACTTCAGTTATGTTTTTTTCAGATCACACCTCTCAAGAAGAAAGCAAGGACACCTCAGCTCCAGAGCAATGCTGGTTTCAGGATCATGTTCTAAGAAGAGCCACCTTGTCACAGATGGTAGGTGGCTGTCTGGCTAGAACAGGGAAATGTCCCATCTCAAAATCTATCAACATTACTATTATTTGCAGAAGAATTCCTACACAGGGAAGCTAAGAAGGCAAACAGAAAATTAAATTGTGTTTACAAGCTGGCAAAACCAGTGAATGCCCCCAAAATACGTGGTCCATGGGGGGAGAAATCCGGTTCGAGCTATACCAGTGAAAATCCAGTCAGTCTAACAGCTTCAAAAGTAAAACTTGGTCTGAAGCAATTCAGAGAAGAAGGAGGTGACGTTATTATTAAACTTATGACACTGTTTGTGTTAACTTTTGTGTGTGTGTGTGTGTGTGTGCACGTGTGTGTGTGTGCAGAACATGTTTGTATTTCAATTGGCAAAGTATTTACAATGAGACTAGATATACTCACCACCAAGGGCAATTAATTCAGGGTTATGAAGCTTGTGTTTCAGAACAGGCATGAATAATTCAGTGTTAGGTTGTTTAAGTATGTTTTGTAAAATAGAGCTGCAGCTTTTGTTTTTTCTTGAAAGCTTCTGGGGGAAAAAAAAAAAAAAGAGAGAGAGAGGAAAAAAAACTTATTTCTGTTTTTTTCTTTTTCTCTTCACCCCTGGGGAGAGCAGTGGCCTTTTGATATTCCACACTGACCTGCATTCCTTGCTTGTTTCTCACTAACTTGAAGAAAATACAACATAAAATGGAAGGTTTGTATGTAAGGAATAAGGAGTACAGTGCAAGTCTTGGGTTTCAGAAGCTATCAAACAGGCTGTGGTGCTTCAGACTGCTTTAATCATTACCAGCGTTGATGGATTCTGAACGTCTATGATGCTGATAAGCAGAAATGCACACCCACATCATTGTAATATTTGATTTCAAGTACAAGTCCAACCCGGTAAATGAATTTACAGAATAAAGAGGAAGGTCTCTGTGTGGTGGCTGTCTATGTCTGCTTCAGGCACATCACTTTACAGTGTGAAACACTGCTGCATCCGTAAGCCTGGTTGAATGCTGGCTGATGGCTGAATTTTGCCCCAGTCTTTTCCACACAAACTCAAGAGTCACCAAAAAGGAATAATTTTAGAGCCTTTTCAAAGTGTTGCCATAATCCAATAAATACACAAATCTCCTGCAGTCCCCACTAGCACCTGAGTAAGCAGGAGTGTGTCAGAGTAGAAGCTGGCACCATTATGTTCTTGATAATTGTATTTGAAGGCCGTTCTCAAGGAGAATTTTAAATCAAGAAGCAGCAGAAAGCCAGAAATAATATGGCCAAGAGGAGTAAAGTGCCTTGATGTAGTAGTGATGCATTAACTCAGATAGTTAATTCTCATAACATAAACCTTGCTGAACCTGGTATCTTGGTAGAGATTAAGGAATTTGAGAGTCACATCAAAAATGTTCTTACAGGACAGAGCATGCATGGGCAATCACCCAGTCTTGGTAGGTATTGTGTGTTAAAAAACAAACCACCTCAAGTGGATAAGTAATATGAGAGACAGCCTGGGTGGGGTTTTTTGTTGGTTGACTTTTGTTGTTGGTTGGCTTTTGTTGTGATTGGGTTGGGGGTGGTTGGGGGGGGATGTTGTTGTTGTTTTGGTTGGTTGGTTGGTTTTTTTTTTTCACTATCTGTCTAAAATCTCTTCAAAGGATGAAACCTTCTGGTACTGATGTGGTAGCTGATTTGAAACTTTTAAGGTAAAGCAAATAATCAAAAGATAGCTAGACAGAGTTAATCTGTCTGTCCACGCTTCCACAATCACATGTACAGTATAGCTGCAATGCTGGATTTTCACTTTTTTTCCCAAATTCCTTCCTTCTTTCAAGTAAGCCATCAGATTTCTCAGAAGGAAGGGGGGTGCATGCACATCTTCTCTACTGCCACTCAGACTAAGTCAAACTCCTTTTACCTTCAGATGAGTGATAATATTTACTCCCACAAGAGCATTACTCAGGAAGATTATAGATAAAAATTGAGCCTGGTAACTCAAGACAGTCTTTCATGCTTCCACAAGGGAAAAAGTAACATGGCAGCAGACAGGACAAGCTCCTTATAATTTTTTTCCCCATGGGAAAGGGACAAATGGAAAAGTCAATATTGAATATTTGCTGTAAGTTGTGCAGCTTATGCAGGCTGTTTGCAAGGTTAGTGTGATCAAAATTGTGATTTAAAGGGAAAGAAATGTGTGCCCCAAACCAGCGTTTCTCTTCAGGAAAAAAAAAAAAAAAACAAAAAACCACACCAGTACATTTTGTTACCTTCATAGTACATGTTGTAAAAAGTGGACTTATTGTTTCCCCTAGAGTGACACATCTCAAATGCTTGGGTGCTGTAATGCAGAGCAGATTTATTTTCTAATTAGCATTCTGTATTTCTCCTCATCTGAGCTGCAGCATGGGAGCAGCTGAGTGAAATGTCCAGACCTTGTGCATCTCAGGATCTCTGACTCAAGGAGGGCTACACCAAGTGCTGGGAGAGTGTGGGAAGGAAACAAATTGACAAACAGCCAATGGGAAACAGAGAAGAAGGCATTTTTACTGCACTATGTTTACAACTTGTTCTTTCTCAGATCCTAAAAAATCCCCTGTTTTGCCTACATGTCTGCAAGATATTATAATCCAACTTGGTACAAAACCATGCATGTCAGTGTGGGGCTGTTAAAGGAATAGCTGCCCCAAGCTAACATGTGCTGAAATTCAGGTGTAGAATTGCCTGTAAATTCTGGCCAAATGGAAGATTTAATGAAAGGGCCTTCATATCAGTAAGCCTGAATGGTGGATTTGCAATCTGTCCCTTCTTATTGCTTTTATTTCTGTATGACAGAATTTTATCTTCTAAAGTGACATTAAAGATTTCTAATCTGAAAGTGAGCTAACATAAGAGACATAAGCAAAGTGTGGCCAGTAGAAATAGGGCAGGGATCTTGCCCCTATGCTTGGCACTAGTGAGGATGCACTGGGTTCAGTTTTGGGCCCCTAATCCCAGGCAATTGAGGTGCTGGAGCATGTCCAAATAAGAGCAAGAAATCTGGTGAAGGGTCTGGGGAACAAGTTTGGTGAGTAGCAGCTGAGGAAACTGGGGTAGTTCAGCCTAGAGAAAGGAGGCTGAGGAGAGACTATCTGGCTCTCTACAACCCTCTGAAAGGAAATTGTAGTGAATCAGTTTCTTCTCCCAAGTAACAACTGATAGGACAAGAGGGCAAAGCCTCAGTATGTACCAGATGAGGTTTAGGTTGAACATGTGGAACAATTTCTTCACCAAAACAATTGTCAAGCCCTGGTCCAGGCTACCCAGGGAAGTGATGGACTCCCCATTCCTGGAAGGATTTCAAAGCCCTGTAGATGTGGTGCTGAAGGACATGGTTTAGTAGTGACCTAGCAGTGCTGGGTTAATGATTGGTCTTGATCAGTTCTACAAATCCACAGCTCACTATATATGTGTGTGTGTGCATGTGTTTGCCCTGCACTTATTTCTTGACATTGAAAACAAGTGATGTACAAAGCAGTCTGGAGTGAGTAGCAGAGGTAACTTAAGATACTCGGTACCTATATGAGAGAGAAACAACATTCACAGGACTTTCACCTTTTTTGGGTTTTTTTACCCACCGAGGATTGATGGTGGCTTGTGCTACCAGATGAGCAGTGGCTGTGAAGGAGTTGTGGCCTGAGGTGTTTCCCATATCCTAGCAGCTTTTTGGGGGCCACAGACCATCTACAGTCACCTTTAAACAGCATTATTCCTGCTCACAATCTCTCACCTTTCTAGACTTAATATTGTAATAAGTTAGGGTCCTAGTCTCAATGGCCACAAAATATATATAGAAAATTTAATTTACACCCAATGCATTACCCAAAGATGCACTTGTAAATAATAAATAAATTATTTATTAGACACGTCCAAAAGTCGTAACCCTTTTGTTATATCTTGTTTGCATCTACAGTGGTCTTCTCAGCTCTTGTCTCAATAACAAGGCTATAGGCTTTGTTTTCATCATACCTCCATAATATATTAATTATTTGGTGTTGTTCTTTACCAGTTAAGAAACTTCTTTGTGGTTTTCAGTATGACAGAATTGTCAGAAGTTGTGCCTCTCTGTTTTGTTATGGTCCTGCTCAATGAGTATGAATTTCTAGACAGTTCTCATACCATGTTTCCCAGTTTGTACATCATGCATAGTGAAAGAAGCCATGTAAGAAAAAAAATTGTTTATGATACCTCCAATAACAAACCTGGTATGGAGGTCACACCAGAGCCAGGCTAAACATTACAATACTTAAAAACTGAGCCACAAAACGTAAGTACACTGCATTATGAAATGATTTAATTATTTACCATTTTTGGTATTCCCGATGCCAGCAGCTGAAGCAGTGGTGAAGATCTTGAAATTCTGTAATTTATTTCCTCAAAAAAAAAAAAAAATCATAAAACAAATTTAAGGAAGTAACCATATCTTCAGCTTAATACAATTAGTCATGCCAATTGCTTTTCAGTTAATGAGTAATAATAAATGTAACAGAAATACTGGCTGACTAAATCATTATCTTGGGCTTGATCTGGCTACAATTTTTCTCAAGACCCAAAGGTGTAAGCCCATAAGTAGTCAGCCAGAAGGTGAGTTTGGGTTTGAACCGTAACACATCAGAAATATAGATGCTGCTTATGTTCACAGTCTTACCCTCCCCCTCTCTGTGCCTGCAGAAAGTATTAATACTTTCACAGAAGTTTTCATATCACAGAATCAAAGAATGTTGGAAGGGAACTCTAGAGATTACCAAGTCAAATTCTCCTGCCAAAGCAGGGTCACCTGGGACAGGCCACAGACAGGTTTTGCAAGTTGAGGCGGAACTTCTGTGTTCTAGCTTGTACCTATTGTTCTTTGTCCTGTCACTGCATGCCACAAAAAAAGAGATGGTCACCTTCATCCTGACACCCACCCCTCAGATATTTGTCGACATTGATAAGATCTCCTCTCAGCCTTCTCTTCACAAATCATTTTTGCTTTTGGACCTGAAGAAAGATTACACTGGTGCCATCAGATTTTTGTGGCAAATTTCTCAGTAAGTTTTTTTCTGAGCTGCATTCAGTTGCACTATCTGAGCAGTGCCCAGTCTTTCTAATCAAACAGACAAGGCATCTTCTTCCGCTAGATGAAGGATGATGAATGCACTGTGTTTGCTCATGCAGCATGGAGGATAGGCTAAATAGCCTAGGGTTCCATGCCAAGGGTTTGCATAGCTTTGGGAGGTAGCCAAGACAGAAACGACCTGGAGATATCTCAAAATTTGAGAACCTCTGCTCTTTCCCATACTAGGATATGTGAGCTCATGGCCCTGTGAGAACAAGGGTGGACAGGTTTTACCTTCCATCACAGGTGAAAGAGGCCAAGACTCAGTGAGGTCAAGGAAGGAAACATTTTTTATATAAAAAAGGAATTTTTGTGCCATGGGTATTTTCATTTTTTCTTCTCATCCAAGATTGTTTGTCATCTTTAAGACTGCACAAAGACTGTAAGAAGACTGTTTTTCATGCTCTGACACCAGCTACTCCCTTAAGACAGTCCGTGATAAACAAATGCAGAAGGTGATGAAGATAAAGGTTACACAAAGTTTATCTTTTAACTTCATATGGAGGCATTGCCTAAAATGGTCAAGTCTTCTCCAAAAAAAATCAACACAGTAGTTCACCAGTCCTAGTTAAGGCATTTTAAACTGCATGTTTACTAGTTTTCCCTTTCTTCCCCCACCCAGCATCTTTCTTTTCTTTCTCTTTTTTTTTTTTTTTTTCCCATGCATTGTAACTGAAGTGCTTTGTTTCAGGAGAGAGAAACAGACAGCAGAGACACAAAGCTTCCTGAGCCTCTTCTCTATTCTATAGCACAGTGAATAATTGTTCAGAGCTGCAAAATAGTCTAAAGGGACCTCATTATGCAAATACATTAAGCATCTCTTAAAATCTGCTGAAACTATAGCATATCAGCCACACAATTAAAGGGAAAAAAATACAGTCTTGATTGAATGTTCATGATCTTACCTATTTGAAAAAAAAGATTATTTATGTATCTGCAGATATATTTATATCTGCGAATGAGACAATGGAAAAGGATCATGATATAAGCCCAAATCCACATTAAAAAGCTGGACTGCTAGCTGTCTCATGAGATACAACCCAGTGACAATTGACATTTTGTCCTCTAACCTTACCTCAGCCTTCACACAGTTGTCTCTTCCCCTTGAGCCAGGCAGATCTAAGCTGTCAATTAATAGATAATGTAAGTTTACTTAGATGTCATGTAATGCTGTTATCCATGTGGAAATACATCAAATGTCCTAGTTTGCTCTAAAGGCTATGGTGCTTAGTAAAAATCTTCTCCCATGGGAAGCCTAGGCTTGACAAATGCCTGAGGATTACTCATAGTCAGCCATCTCTTTGTGATGCAAAATGACATAATCATTGACTTTTTCAAATACTATTACACTTCTACTTTCTCCAAATAAAGAACCCAATTCCAGGTTTGCAAACAGTTTTAAAGATTTATACAAAATATAAATTTCTTATTAAATAAAGATGCCTTGCTAAATCTTGGGGATAGAATGAAGACAGCAGCTCAAATACTTGCTTAAATTTTCAATAAATGTAAATATATCTTAAAAAAAAAACAAACCAAAAAACAACCAAAAAAGCCAGTTTTCTTCCAATATTTCACATGATATTGCTGCACAGTCTTAGACCACTCTCTCCAAAACCATTCTAACTATGAACCAAAAGCACCACAAAGCTTGCACAAAACAAGTGGATATTTCAATGTAATAATTGTGAACTTAATTTACATTATTTATCTCAAAGTAGAGCATCTTTAACTCACCCCTTGTTTGAATAGGACAAAATCCCAGTAGATTTTTTTTCTCCCTTCCTAAACTCCAACATCCAAAATATATTGAAAATATTGTTTCTAGGCATTGAAAGTTGTTTCCTTTATCACACTGTACATCTACATTCCCAAGGATGATTGATTTAATGATGTTTGTATATTAGAAATCTTTTTTTCTTTGTTGCAATAGAGGAAATCACAAGAAAGATTAATGTCCTCTGCATGGTGCCACCGAATTAAAACATCTTTCAAATGTCTTCACTCCAGGAACACTCTGCTATCCAGGCCTCTACTTAGTAAAGCTTTTCTCAGTGTAAAGAATGTATTAGTCATGGTTGATGATTCTGGGTTGCTATAACCTAAATACCTGGAATATGCATATATTAGGACAAACTGGGCACTTCACAATGCTTTAAAGAAGTGTTCCTTTTTCATGTTGTTATAATGGATTCCATGTCAGAAATGCAGGAGGCTACCCAAAGGTATGACATTCAGGCTTGACACATTGTATTATCTGACATGGAACAGAATAATTCGCTCAACCATTGCTTCGGAACTTCCCTGTGCTTAAACTCTCAGCAGTATTTTCTTTTCCTAATATGACAACATGTCACTGTAGCATCCACTGCATTAATGTTGTACAAAAGTTTCTCTTTTTTTATTTTTCTTTTTTTTCTTTTTAACTTCATCTGCTCTTGCAACCATGAAGAGCATGCTACTGATCCAAGTATTTTCTCCATATTCACATACTCTGGAAATACTCTCTTAGAGAGTACCTCAAATATAGGAAACACAGACCAGCTTAAACACATACTTCTTTAGAGGAAGAGCCTGTGTCCATACTCCATATTGTCATTCATGGAGCAAGAGCTTTCTTGTTGTAATCCACTCTCTAACACACATTCAACTTCTAATTTGAGTTGAGACATGAATGAATGAATGAATGAATGAATGAATGAATGAATGAATGAAGCAGGTTTGGGGTGCTGCCCCTCTACCCTGGTGACACCACACCTGGAATACTGTATCTAGTTTTGGTCTTCCCAATCCAAGAGAGACAGGTATCTGCTGGAGAGAGGCTAGTGGAGATCTGCAAGGATGACTCTCCTGTGATCATCTCTTCTATGAAGAAGGACTGGGAGAACTGAGGCTGTTTAGGCTTGCAAAGAAAAGCCTGAGAGGGGATTATATCAACTTCTATAAATATCTGAGGGCTGAGTGTCAGAATGAAGGTGCCAGTCTATCTTTACTTATGTCCAGAGATAGGACAAGGAACAACAAGCACAAGCTAGAACACAAGAGGTTCCACCCCAACAAATGGAGGCACTTCTTTGTGGTGAGGGTGGCAGAGCCCTGAAAATGGCTGCCCAGAAAGGTTATTGAATCTCCTTCTCTGGAGGCTTTCAAAACCTGCCAGGGTAGCTTCCTATGTAATCTACCCTAGGTGATGCTGCTTTAATAGGAGGAATAGAACTTGCTGATCTTCCAACCCATAACATTCCATGATTCTGAGGAAGAAACAAGACCATGTTGGACCATGTCTGCTGAAGGTGATACCCCTGCTGGATATCGAAAATGCTATTCTGTGCATCTCACTAAATGGCCACTTAACTCATCCCTTGGCAGAGACAGGGACATAGGTGACACAGATGAGACATGGATGCCAGGAGACTGTGTCTCTATACAAAGCAGAGAGATAATAAGCCTGGTAATACAAAAGAATTATTACAGTGTGACACCTTCTTCAAGGAAAGTATAGATGTTACCACATTCACTTCTTTGGGAGGAAAAAAAATTAATTATTAATTCAATATCTCCTTCAAGAAAAGTGCTCTGGAAGCAAGATCTTGAATTAAGTTACTCAGTGTCACATCAAGTCAAGACTTCAATACATCTGTCAGATGAGATTCCAGCATTTACTTTACTTAAGGTAAAATATATGATGTTAGAGCAGTCTCAGTATGAATTTTACCTTAAGTAACTTTTGTCTATTGCCTCAAGTATCAGTACCATGCATCTTTGTGTAGTTAGAATAGCTTTTTTTTTCCATAACCACCTTTAAGGTATTAGAAGACTGTGATTAGGATCTCCTGAGCTGCATTTTCTCTGTGCTGAGAAAACACAGTTCCTCCAAACTATCTTCATACATCAAGTTCTCCAATACATTCATCATCTTGGTAGTCTTCCATTGGATCTGGTAGCTTTGCTTGCACCAAAAGAACCCAAACAGCTTTTTAATGTACGGCCTAAGAAATGACAAGTGGCATAATCACATCTCTAGTCTGCTGATTATATTTCTGCTGATGGATCCCAGAACACTGTTGTCCTTCACTGCTGCAAATTAGTACACGCCTCTTCTCACAGGCAAGAGAACAAGACTGAACAGCCTCAAGTTTAGGCTAGTCATGATGAAAATTTTATTCACTGAAAGAGTGGCCAACCATTGGAATAGGCTGCCCAGGCAGGTGGTTGACGAACCATCCCTGGATGTGTATAAAAGTCATTTAGATGTGGTGCTCAGCTATATGGTTTTGTGATGAGCTTGTCAGAGTAGGGTTAGTGATTGGACCTGATGATCTTAAGAGTGTCTTTTCCAACCTGAATCTATATGCCCAGCTTGAATCTGTGTCCAGCTTGCCATCCACCCAGACAGTCCCCTGCATTTCTGACAGAGACGGGTGATAGAGGTGCTGATGCAACACGTAATCACAGCCTTGGGGCTGCACAGCCTTCTGAGCTCTGTTACAGGGTTTGTGCTTGCTCCTGCAGATCTAACCCACAGACCAACAGAAATCAGCCTGCCACCATAAATTCAGTCTATGTTTTATCCACAAAAAAGAAAAAGAAAACTTTGCCAAGGACTTTGTGAATGGAAGACAGAAGAAATACAGTCTAGATGGTAGACAGAGAACAGAGTGAAAACACATACTTGAGCTCAATAACTGATCAGAATTATATATCAAAAGAAAACTCTAAGCCCATTAGTGCTGGAAAGAGAAATATCAGAAAAGCAGCTTAGAAAGTGAGATTTGCTTACAACAAATACAGTTCTTCAGACAGTACACGAAAATTGGGTGTACTCTGCCATCTACTATAATTACTAAAACTCATTCATTATTTCTAGTTTAGCAATATGTCATGAGTTCCACCTAGGCAATTTCCCATTATCCTTCATATTCTACAAACATATAGCAAGAGACAGCACCTGTCATGACAAGCCTTAAATGCGCAAGGTAAAAGATAAGAGAAAACATGGAAATGAATCACAGAGAGAGAGAGAAGTGATTAAGGTTTTTTTTAATAATTGAAGTGATTTTGAATCATTTCACATTTAATAACACACTCAGTGGCTGGCCCAAGGACAAATGGGAGGACTGTTGCAGTGTCAGATATTTACCAAATGTCACCATCCAGAGCCTACAACAAAAGGCATTGTACCATGAAATACATTGACCACGGGCTAGGGCTACAGCCCTGATACCTCTCTTCAGTATTTTACAATTCTGTTTCAGGCAGTATGTTTTGAAGAAATTTTGAAAGTACAGCTGGTTTCAAAGGGATAGGGTGGACAAATACCTGCCATCCCATTTAATTAATTATTTCTCAGTAGAAAAGTAATTACCATTTCTGTTTCTAGGATCTCTACTGAAAGAGATATAAAACCAGAGAAGATGTCAGGCAATGAGCTACTTTTCAGACAGAAATGTGAAGAATTTTGCCTTTTCAGTAGTCTTGAATTCTGACCAGCAGAACAGAAATATTTGAAGGGCTAAAACCAGTAACTGTTTAGGTCTGCTCCTTAGAGAGGTGCAGGAATTACCATCTTTGTGGCTCTATGAAAAAAAAATCCATGGAATACAGAAAATTTTAAATCAGCTGCCTTGTTTACCTGGAACCAGAAAGAGAAAAGAAAAGAAAACAGGGAAGAGGAACAACTTGTGCTTTTTTTCACGTCTCTGTGGAAGTGAAATAAATATGCTTTTGAGAGTGTGGTTGTCCAAAAAGGAAGGTTAATGCAGATGGAAATCCAATGAGACACAGGAGTGGGGAGGAAAGGGAAGGATACTCAGGTGGAAAAAGAGTGGGCACAGGGTGGATGGGAGATGGGGTGGTGTTGTTGATGATGATGATGACTCCCCCTTTACTCCACTCTAGTGAGTCCCCCACCTTGAGTACTGCATCCAGTTCTGGAGCCCCTATGGTCATACTGGAACTTGTCCAGAGAAGGGCCACAAGGATTCTGGAGCATCTCTCCTATGGAGACAGACTGAGGAGTTTGGGCTGTTTAGTCTAGAGGGGAGAAGGCTCCAAGAAGACCTTATTGTGCCCTTCCAGTATCTGAAGGGGGCCTTCAGGAAACCCGGGAAGGGACTTTTTGGGGTGTCAGGTAGTGATAGGGCTGGGGACAATGGAGCAGAATTAGAAGTGTGTAGATTCAGATTGGGTGTTAGGACCATGAAGATGGTGAGACACTGGAACAGATTGCTCAAGGAGGTGGTGGAAGATCTATGCCTGGAGGTTTTCAAGGCCAGGCTGGATAGGGCTTTGAGCAACCTGATCTAGTGTGAAGTATTCCTGCCCATGGCAGCAGGGTTGGAACCAGATGATTCTTGAGGTCCCTTCCAGCCCTCACAGTTCTATGATTCTATGAACAATATGCAGTGGGGCATGGCTTAGATCAGAGGGGCAGAAGGAAAGGGATTTGGTCTCTATTGCAAGGGATTGAGTACCCAGAGGTATGGATGGAGTGGGAGCAAGGTAGGAAACATCCCTTGAGCAGCCTGAAGTTCCATGCCCACACTTTCTAACCACAGAGATGGGGTAGGCTTTCTTGGGGCCCATCTCAGAAGGAAGATGTTTGACACAACCTCTTCTACACTTTTTTTCTAAGACATGAGCCATAAATCCTGCTGGAAAATATTTGGTATCTAATTATTTTTTTAAATGCCCCCCAGTATGAAGCGGGGAGTCTTCCCCTTTTCAGACCCAACACAGGTGAAAGGAAATTGTGCTTATGATTCATCAGCTTATTTGTTTACCTGTCCTTTCTGTACTGCTGGATTATTCGCTGCTTGCTTCAACATCTTTAATGTTTCGTTCAACAGGATGTATTCCTAACCCTGCAGCTCAGGTGTGGTACGTAAATGAAGCCATCTCATTCACCTCATTCTTTGACAAATGTTTTTAATGCTTTTTTAATGTTCTGTTGTTTAAAAATGCCAAGAACTACCACAGTATGTTTTTAACCACATATTCATGTCATATACAACAGACATTTATAAGAGTCTCTAAGCTGGTAGAGCCCATTCTTTTCTGATGCTTTCAGAATCACAGAATTATAGAATCACCAAGGTTGGAAGGGACCTCCAAAGGCCATCTCATCCAAGCTCCTCTGCAGTAATCAGGGATATCCTCAATTAGATGAGGTTGTTCAGAGCCCTGCTAAGTCTCATCTTGAATATCTCCAGTGACGGGTCCTAAACCACTCTGTGGGCAACCTGTTCCAGTACTCAGCCACCTTCATTGTAAAAAACTTTCTCCTAAAATCCAATCTAAATCTCTTCTTGTCTAATTTCAAACCACCTCCTCAGTACCCATTAGCTCACCTCTCCTCCTGGTGATTTAGACCCTTAGAAAGTGAAAAAATGCATTCAACTTCTTGCACAGTGTTTTGAGGTTGGGGGGAGGGAGGGGGTTGGGTTGGTTTTTTTGTTTGTTTTTTTTTCCCCCCCTTAATTTGTGAAGTATGTCTTTTGTTGTTTCCTACCTATAGCATACTTCTAATTTTTACAACATTAGACTTTTGGTAGTCACCTGCATGTCTACCACACCTGCAGTATCAGACCTCTTATTTGTGTACTTTGACAAATTATCTTTTTTTTTTTTAAAGTCTGTCTGTTTCACTTACTGCTTTTTCCTCCTAGCATTTTGTTCTAATCACTAGATAGTACTGAGCTCTCTATAGAAGGAAAATTGGATCACCAGCATTAGACTATCCTACAAAGTCCTCTGTGTTTTTACCCTCTCTCTGTCTAATTTGTGTAAAGATGTGTCGCACGCACTTTGTATTTCCATGTAGTAGGTTCTTCAGCTTTGTGACAGCTCCTCTGCTAGTAACTGCTGTCTGATTTCATGAAAAGTTTCTACTAGATTAAGATCTTCCAAACCAAGCTGTGTCAGAACAATGCAACCTTTTTTATTGCACCCTTTTCATTGCACCCTTTTCTGGTGGCACCCACAGAGAAGAGCCTGCTTTTGTCACGTATCCTCAATAGGTCCAGATGGTTTTACCACTGGTGAAGTTGTATTTTTTTTCCATCTTTAAATCAGGGAAGGAGTAACTTTTTCTGTTTCCACTCCTGGTCCTGTGTGTGCTTCCGAAGTCATTCAAGCAGAGACCACAGGTGTGCATGCAGTATGTTATAAGCAATGTGCTACACAAGTCTGATCATTTGAACTGATGTTTCCATCTAGTAAAGTGCTGCCCATCCTACAATTTCCAGACCAAGTCAAGGAGCTGGCTGTAATTTCATCAGCTGGTCCAGTATTTGCTCCAGACCTGAAATGAGCCTGCCAGAGGTGGCATTAATGTGGACAATGAATCACAGCATAGTAGGGGTCGGAAGGGTCCTCTGTAGATCACCTAGTCCAACCCATACATTAGGCAATGAGGACAGTCATGCAATGGACGCATTGCAAGCATTGTGCCATCTAATGCAGCAGGGAAGGCAAGTCCCAGGACTCTGTTCAGAGCAAAGGAAACTCTCCTTGTTTGGTTGTTAGATTTAATTCCTTGGCTTGAGCAGCTATAGCCATGAGCGCAGGCTGACGGCACAGAGCATGCTGGTGCAGGATGCTGCAGAGGGTCTCCACTGTCAGAAGACAGAGTGGAGCAGCTGTGCAAGCTGGAAAACCTGCTCCAAGAGGTGGCTGCACTCCCATTCCCAGCTGCAAAGGGTATTGCACCCAGAGAAGTCTCACCCTGCAGCGCCAATGGCTTGAGAAGCACAGCTGGGCACGGGCATAGAAGCCACCTTACTCAATGTCACACCTGGAGCCCAGAGATAACCAGGGAAGCAGCAAACATTGCTGGAGGTGGGAGCATGATATCCAGCTGCTCACCACTCTGGGACAGAGCTCTTCGCCCTGAGGTCCCTGGTGCTGCTGCTCAAAAACTCAAATTTCTGAAAGAATTTGGATGCTATATTTGTGTGCTGACAAATAAATCTATCACCTGACACAGATTTGCTTAAACTGCTGATCTTTATCTGTTAATGGCCAAAATGAAAACCAAGGGGGAAGCACTGCTGCTTTTTCAACATTTCAATATATGTAAGTTCGCTGTAATATTTTAACTCACCACAGCTAATGTGTTATATGGAGTATATGGAAAACTAGATTTGTATGTATCTCCAAGAAAGCACTGACCAAAGAACTTTACCCATTCTGTCTCAACATGAAATAATGTCATGCTCGAACTAATTGCTTTATGACAGTGATCATATCTATCACCCTGATAAGTATTTGTGAAACTACCTCTTGCATAGATCCTCATGAAGATAATAAATTATATTTATCTTTTTCAGCATTGCTGTATATACTACTTGTCATTTTATTTATGTTGTATCTAGCTAGAGATCAGTGAATCCAACCATCACACTAAATAGCTAAATAAACCATCATACTCAAGGTAAGACAAATCTCTTTTTATCTTCTGCTTGCTCCAGGGAACAAATATGCCTTTGTGTCAAACATCTTGGTGTGTGGAAATGCTTCTTACCAAGCTGGATTTTAAAGCCTACCAGATTCTGCATGTTTCTATTAAAACTGCTATATGATGTAGACCAGACGTGGAAAGAGGACAACACTTCAGTCTAGCTAGCAAAAATAGAAAAAGAGGCAAAACAATAGCAACAAACCAAGCTTCTGAGCAGACTGGATCATCTTCTAAATCACAGATTTTCAGTTAAGCTCATCATTCAAGTTTTCACTAACAGAAAAAAAAGTTTAACAAATCATTTGGAAAATGAAAATTACTCCAAGTTCTCCCATTTATATTTTTATTTTCACTTTATCCTTACACAACTCTTGTTCTTACCTTGGATCAAGGACAGGCATGTTGATAGAGATTTTTCCTGCAGCTAACTAAGAATCTATCCAGATACTCAGCTGACTCTTAAAACAATGTGATGGTAGAAAGAAGAGGAAAGTATAGTTTGAGTTCCTCCTGATGGCCTCATATCAAGCCCCAGATTTTTACTGTAATGGTAAACAGATGATGCTAAAAGAAGAAATGCTGCTGGATTAGCTGGGAATGCAGCACAAATATTAAGAAGGAGCAAGATGTTTTCTGAGAAAGCAACCCAAAACTTACCAAATTGGTTCAGAGTAAGGTTTTCCCGAATGATATTCTGTAAGAGGTAAGTACCCGGAAAATTCCAAGAGTGGAAAAATATATCTGTTTTAAAGTATTATGTGGAAAAGGGTGAGTGGCAAGGCAGATACACATGGCAGTGTTTTATATGAAACCTGACAAAAGTTCATATGAATACTCTCCTCTCAGCAGCTGCATATATCTGTATCTGTATGCTCCTCACTTCAAGAAGGACACTGAGGTGCTGGAATATATCCAAGGAAGAACAAAATGCCTTGTGAATAGCCTGGAAAACAGTTCTTATAAGGAGCAGCTGAGCAAATTGGGATTGTAGCCTGAGAAAGGAAGGCTCAAGTGAGACCTTCTTGCTCTCTACATCTCCCTGTAAGGAGGCTGGAGCAAAGTGGAAGTCAGTCTCTTGACTCAATTAAAAGTGTTAGGACAAAAAGAAATTTTGAAATTCTGGCAACTGCAAGTTGCCAGAGGAGATTTAGTTTGGACATTAGGGGAAAAAAATCTTTGTTGAAACAGTGTTCAAGTCCTGGAGCAGACTGCTCAAGGCAATGGTGGAGTCACCAATACTGACCACATTCAAAAACATGTAGGCATGGCACTTCAGAACATGGTCTAGCAAGCATGGTGGATGTATTGATGATCTTCAAGATCTTTTCCAATCTTAATGATTCTGTGGTTCTATAATTATAATAAGGGTCTTTCCAACCTCAAGAGTTCTATGATTCTGAGATTTATTTGCCTGCACCCTCCTTCTGACCATCACTTTGCTGTGTCCTGGCCATGACAGCAAGTAAGGAGGTTCACAGCAGGTGAGTTAAGACAGGAAGGTGAGAATCTCTGAGGTGACTGCAGCCTATGTCAGCATGCTATTGCCACACAGATGGGAGTGACACTGAGCTCTCCATGTCAGCTGTTTTCCCTGCAAGCCAGAATGATGGGCTTTGTCCATCCCATTGTATTGAAAAAGGCTGAGGAGTTGAAGCCCTGCTCCGCAGACAACCAAGGGCTGGGTCTACATCAGCTTTGACCCTACCCAGTGACAGCATGGCCATGTCACAGAGGGCAGGGCATCAACCTCAAAGAGATCGTGGCAGAGAGAAATGCAGGCTAGGGTGAGGATACCCAGATTCATAATGAAACAGACATGTTGGAGATAAGCAAGCCTTGGTAATGCAAGAAACGGAATGCAGGAAAAACAGTGGGGGCTTGAGGAGTTGACACCCAGGCTCTAAGTACAGGCTATGCAGGAATGTGTGGTGTCTGGTGGAGCCAAGAGCAGGATGGCCTTAGAGGTTGTAAAAACTCTGATAAGAAAAGTAAAACAAAGAACCCACAGTTTTCTGAAGCTAAACAGATGTAGTTTTGTATCAAGTAGAGATGTGTGATGACATACTTTCAGTTAAGCCAATCACTGTATTAGCTTTAGCTAATAGAACAAGTAAATAGCCAATAGAACAGTTGCACGCTGCCTTCTTTAGAATATCTAAGCATATATAATATGAACAAATGCATGTAATAAACAGAATTAGTTTGTATCAAACTGTCTCCTCGTCTCCTTGTTTGCGGCACTAGGGTTTGAGGTGAGACATCCCAGAGTGGAGATGAGCAGGTGAGTAAAGGGTGGCACAGATGGAAGGAGGGAAAAGAAGTTGATGAGATGGGCTAGGAAAGAAGGGGCTGCCCATTCTGGGAGAGAGAGCAGCTGCTCCTTTATCTTCCGCACAAGATACAAAGGTGTGTGAGCCAACAGCAGGAGAGGCAGCCATTGAGGAGAGGCAGCCACCTCTCACCACATCCCAGTGAGCAGTGCATGCACTGAGGCAATGTAGTGGGTTTTCAGTGACCTGCCCCCCCACCTTTTAAAACCCCAGCTAAAACTCAGAAAAACACACTGGAAGTTAATAAATGAAGCTTTATATTTACAGCAATGCAAATATACAAGCAAATATTTACAAGATATAACAGATATTTACAGAAATATACAGTAAAAGGAAATACACACCCCTCCTGGAGACCAAAATCCCCAAGAGAGGGAAACCAAACCCCCCCTACCACCTTCCCCCCCTCCCCCCAGCTTTATCTCACCACTTGATGATGCTGCATATAAGCAGATCAGGGAGATTAATGATAGGAGGAAAAATTAGTCGTTTTAGTGATTTAAACTCTGAATTAGTTCAAAGGCAGAGAGACAAAGGAAAGAAGCTGCCGAAGCCAGCATGGACCCAGAGCAGACTGACTCTGCAAGCACACTGGCTTATCTGGATGTTTTGGGAACATTTCCCAAAACAACCTTCTTTTCTCTATCTCAGTGAAACTGGGTGAAGTGACACGGTATGTTTAACTCTCTCTCTCTCAGGCAATAGTCTAATTTCTCACTCAAATTCTCTAATTAGCTCAAACCAACACAGGCAATTATAAAAATTGACAAAGGGCAATTATCAGACTGGGCCCTGAACCTCGACCAGTACATTCCAGAGGTTTACATCTCTAGGGTGACCAGCCCCCAGGGGAAGGAAAGGAACAGCTCTGTGTAGCAGTGAGGGAACACAGTGAGTGGGAAACAGCAAACAGTGGTTGATTCCTTCCTAGGCAGAGAGGAGATCATGGTCACAACACAGCCAAGAAGGTGAAAGGGTGTGGGAACTCAGACCATGCTCCAGCACAAACATGCAGCTATGTAGGTTTCTGGCTGCAGTGAGTGCCTGAGCCTGGCACTTGGATCAGAAGGAGTCAAAGACAGTGCTTGTGTATGGTGTGATAAAATAAACTACCTGCTCAGGCAGGTAGTTGAACTGAAAGAGGAGGTAGTTGTGGCAGAGGTGTGAACTGTGGTGGGGCGGGGTGCTGCCCCACAGGAGGTTTGAATGGGGTGTGAACTTTGGCAGGGCACACCCCAGTCCACTGCCCCACCAGAGCTGTGAATGGGGCAGGAAACGGTCTTCCTCCCTCCCCACCTCTGTCACCGGAGGCTTAGCACAATAGGTGTGAAGTGCCTTCTCCTGCCCTCCCTGGGCTTGAACAGGGAGGCAACAAATCACCTCAGTATATTTATGGCAGTCTGGACAGATTGGAGCAGGACTTGCTCGGACCTTCCCTGGGACTTGCACGGACCTGCACTGGGACCGGCACGGACCTGAACACGGACCTGGAGACACGAACCTCGCACAGACTTTGAGACAGTCTCCCATTTGTAAGTAGGGCAAAGCGGTTTCATGCCCAAACCTTTCTATTTTTCCTGATTTTTCCTGAATTACAAGAAAAGGCATCCTCGTGAAGACTTTTCCCGACTGAATTAGAACCCAAACTTAAACTAATCTACACACAGATTGTAGGTGGGGCTTTTGGAAATTGTAAAAGCTACATAACTTATAATTTCAGCCTCTTCAATCACCCCCAGTCAATACAGTAGTGAGACTGAGAACAGTTAGGGAGTGTGAAAGTGAGGTATCTTAGTGGAACCACACTGTGGAGTCAAGACAGCAGGAAGAGGCTCCAGAAGCAGAGGAGAACCCCCTCTCCTGTCACCAGACCAAAGGAGGGGACATAACAGGCAAGGGGAAATGGAAAAATGTCTCTCCTCAGAGAGGTAATCAAGAACCTACTCAGCCTCCCTCACCTACCCAATTGACATTGTACAATAGGTATGGGGCTTTGGGACTCAACAGCCAAGAT
This sequence comes from Psilopogon haemacephalus, assembly GCA_013396835.1. Lineage (NCBI taxonomy): Eukaryota > Metazoa > Chordata > Aves > Piciformes > Megalaimidae > Psilopogon > Psilopogon haemacephalus. The sequence goes on along the minus strand of VWZI01017227.1, from coordinate 215,668 downwards.
GATGAAAATGGAGACAAAGACAGGTGCAGTGCTCTACAAGGGGATGAGGATGACGTCTCTTCAAGCTTAGCAGTGCCACCAAAGTCTAGGTGAAGAGCCCCCTTCATTACAACCTCTGGTATTAAAAAGAAAAGAAGGGTACTAGTATTCAGTGATTCCCTTCTGAAGGGAAGAGAAAGCCCTGTATGTTGTCCAGAGCCATCCCACAGAGACGTCTGTTGTCTTCCTGGGGCCCAGGTATGGGATATATTTGTCAGTGATATGGACAGAGAAATCGAGTGCACCCTCAGCAAGTTTGCAGATGACATCAAGCTGTGCAGCACAGTCGACTTGCTGGAGGGCAGGGATGCAATCCAGAGGGACCTGAACAGGCTGGAGAGGTGGGCCCAGGCCAACATCATGACATTCAACAAGGCCAAGTGTAAGGTCCTGCACCTGGGTTGGCAATTCCCTGAGGAAAAGGACCTGAGTGTCTGTATTAATGAAAAGCTCAACATGAGCCAACAGTGTGCACATGCAGCCCAGACAGCAACTGTGTCCTGGGCTGCATTAAGAGCAGTGTGGCCAGCAGGGCAAGGGAAGGGATTCTCCCCCTGCTCTCGTCAGACCACACCTGCAGTACTGTGTGCAGTTCNAGGATGAGGAGGAATGGGTTTAAACTGGCAGAGGGGAGATTGAAACTGGATGTTAGGAAGAAGTTCTTTGCAGTGAGGGTGGTGAGACACTGGCACAGGTTGCCCAGGGAGGTTGTGGCTGCTCCCTCTCCGGAAGTGTTCAAGGCCAGGCTGGATAAGTCTTGAGCAGTCCTTTGTTCTGGTGGGAGGTGTCCCTGCCTATGGTGGGGGGTTGGGACTGGATGATCTTTGAGGTCCCTTCCAACCTAAACCATTCTATGATTCATAGTTGCAAAGAGGCTGCCCAAGGTATTTTGTCCCTCTGATTACTACCTGCTGCTGGTTGTCCAGGCTGGCAGTGATGAAACTGACAAAGGGTAACAGGGTAATTAAAAGCAAATTCCAAGCTCTGGGTCAACTGATTGACAGGGTAGGAGCACAGGTGGTGTTCAGTTCCCACTGCAGCAGTGATAGACACTGAAAGGTACAGGAATACCAGCATTATCAATAATTGGCTCAAGGGCTGATGCCTGAAACAAAAGCTTCTGTTCTTTGACCACGGGGCAATCTTTACTGCCCCGGTGTGCTAGACTCAGACAGAGTCCAACCATCAAAAAAGGGCAAAAGAATTCTAGCTCATGAGTTGGCAGCCTCATTGAGAGGGCTTTAAACTAGATTTGAGGGGGGTAGTGGATGAAACTAGGCTCTCCACAAAGAAAGCTGAGGATGGTAAGCCAGTGTCAGACTAAAATCAGCAGCCCAGCTAAAGTGTGTAGTTATGCACATAAAGTGAATAGCTAATGCACATATATGGGCAACAAGCAGGATGAGGTGAAAGCCTTGGTGCAACAGGAAGGCTATAACATGGTTGTCATCACAGAAACATAATGGGATGCATCACACAGCTAAAATGTTACAATGAACAGATACAGGCTTTTCAGGGAAGACAGGAGAGGGAAAAGGGGTGGAAAGGTGGCCCTGTATATTAGGGAAGACCTTGACACCATGGAGCTTTTAATTAATGATGAGCGGGTTGAAAGCCTATGGGTAAAAATCAGAGGGCAGACCAATAAGACTGATGAACTGGTTGGAGTCTGTTATGGGCCACCCAATCAAGAAGAGGACATGAAAATGTGTAAAGGTTTAAGCCCCCTGGGGCCCCCTGCCTCTTCCCAAGGAATGGTTTGATCCTTTTCCCAGGTGTCATGGTTAGACACTCCCACTTCCTGCAAGGATTTGGACTATAAGAGGGGGAACCCAGTCCCCCCCTTCTTCTTCTTCGCTCTCTTCTCCTCGTGCTGGCTGGTCGAGCACCTGCTCGCTGCCCTGTGCTGCTAGAGCACATGGTTCCCTGCTGCCGTGTGGAAGAGCACCATTATTCTCTCCTAGAACTGGGACTGAGACTTTTTGCTATAGGATTCCTGCATCCTGCTTTCCTTTCAGCACCAATGCTAATCGAACTCAGCGTTGGGAATCAGCTGCCTGCAGCGGTCGTATTTTTTTTCTTTTTTCCCCTTCTCCCTGGTCTCTGTACCCTTTTCCCTCATTCCCCATATCCCAAAGCTTGTTTCCCTTTCTCCCACCTTTTGTAAAAAATCCCTTTCCCTCCTACTTGTTGTTAAAGTTTTACCCTTTTTACTTCCAAATAATTTTGAGTTTTTATTGAGCTTTTTGGGCTCAGGGGGCAGCTAGCCTCAACCCAGTACAATATGTTATTCTATAAACAGCTGCAAGATGTTTCGAGACTCCCAGCCCTTCCTCTTGTAGGTGACATGTTCTTGTAGCAGGCATGCCAGATATCTGCTGGGAACTTAACACAGCAGAGAGGTGACAGTCTAGAAGGTTTTTAGAGAGTATAAAGGATAGCTTCCTGACACAGCTGGTGTGCCAGCCTACCAGCAGTGAGGCTCTGCGTTTACAAATAGAGAAGGGCTGGTGGGAGACACAGTGGTTGAAGGCTGTCTGGGATGCAGTGATCGCAAAATTATGAAGTTTTTCAATATGCAGTGAAGCTAGGAGAGCCATCAACAAAACATCCACACTGGACTTCCAGAGGGTAGACTGTGGCTTATTTAAAGAACTAACTCAAAGGGTATCTTGAGAAAAAGCCAAAAAGAAAGAAGGCATGAAAACAGACTGTGCTGATGTGCTGAAAACAGAGTCACTGGGGAAGATAACCAGTCTGGATGGGCCAGGGACTTGTGAAGGAAGTAAGGGGGGAAAAGAGGGTGTATTACCTTTAGAAAGAGGGGATGATAACTCTGGAATAAATGAAGGATATTGCTAGGTCATGTAGGAAGAAAGTTAGAGAGGCCAAATCTCGATTAGAACTTAAACTGGCCACTGCTGTGAATGATAACAAAAAATGTTTCTATAAATATATTAATGACAAAAAGAGGGGCAAGGATAACTTCCAGTCTTTATTGGACAAGGAGGGGAATGTAGTGACTAGCGATGAGTCTTGTGGAAGGCTTAAAGGCCTACTAGATGTCCTGACTTGCCCCACACTTCTGCTGATGAGGGAAGAAAGTTTGGGAGGAAAACAACGCTTTGGGCCATTATACCCCCTCCTAAAGTGATAGACAGATACCCACAGGTGTTTAGGTACTTGTTAGTGTCTTGCCCAAATACGAGCAAGCAAGGTTCACCTAATATGGTCAGTTTTGCAAATACCATTCTGATTGGTGAATCTCTATGGCCAAAGGAGACATTGTACTCAGGCATATAATAAAAATTGTGCCAAGTCGCAAGCAGTTGTGCTGCTCTGCGCTGCCTCTGCCTCAGTGTTCTGCCTCAGCATGTGCTGCTCTGCTCTATGTTCTGCTCAGCTTGGAAAACGTGGTCTGCTTTGCCTCCTGCTTCAGACCAGCTTATCCCTGATGTTTGGGCTTGAACTACCTGAAAACTTAAGTGCATCAAGTTTACCAGGAGAAGGCATTAAGTGCCTCACAATGTGGTGAGAAGCCCCACTAACGTTGTGTTTCTCTGCACATCTGCAAGAGATCCTGCCTGCACCTCTTCAAACCTCCATACCAAGAGGAACCAGAATCAGGTCAGAGATCATCTGACTCTTTCCTAGCACCCTGCTAGAGCCTGGGAAGATCTGGAAGCCTCTCAAGGGCTATCAAGACACCAAGCAGTTCCAACACTGCCAGAAAGGAGCCAAGGACTATCTCTGAATTTTACTCAACTGCCATGAGTAAAATAGACTTTCCGTAAGGTTCCAGGCTGCCTACTTATAAGTGGGGCAAAGCCATTTTGTGGCTAAGCTTCTCCAATATTCTGATTCTCCTAAATTAATGAACTGCCCATAAGCATCCTTCTGAAGATTTTCCTGACTGAATTAGAACCCAGTTTTAACTGGTTTGTACACAGTTTGTGGGTGAGGCTTTCCAGAAATAAAATAACAACATATTTTTTAATTCCTACCTCATTAATTACCCATAATCAATTCAATAACGAAAAGGCAGAGGTGCTTAACACCTTCTTTGCCTCAATTTTCAATAGCAAGTCAGGTTGTCCTCAGAACAACTGGCCTCCTCAGCTGGTAGGTAGGGTCAGGGAACAGAACAACCCCCTTATAATCCAGCAGGAAGTAGTCAGGGACTTGTTGAGCCTCTTGGATCCTCACAAGTCTATGGGACCAGATGGGATCCATCCTAGGGAGCTGAAAAAGCTGGCAAATGAGCTCAACAAGCCACTCTCCATCATTTATCAACAGTCCTGGCTCACTGGAGAGGTCCATGAAGATTGAGAGCTGGCCAATGTGGTGCCCATCCACAAGAAAAGCCGGAAGGAGGAACTGGAAAATTCCAAACCTGTCAGCCTGACCTCAGTGCCATGAAAGATAATGGAGCAGATCATCCTCAGTGCAATCACAGGGCACCTGCAGGATGGTTAGCAGATCAGAACCAGCCAGAATGGATTTTAGGAGGGGCAGGTCCTACTCTATCAACCTCAACTCTTTTTATGACCAGGTGACCTGCCTAGTGGATGTGGGGAAGGTTGTAGTCTACCTGGACTTCATCAAGGCCTTTGACACTGTCTAACATAGCAAACTCCTGGCCAAGCTGGCAGCCCAAGGCTTGGACAGGAGCACTCTGTGCTGGATCAAGAACTGGCTGAAGGGCTGAGTCCAGAGAGTGATAGTGAACAGAGCCACATCCAGTGGCCTGTCACTAGTGGTGTGTCAGTGCTGGGCCCAGCCCTGTTTAATGTCTTCACTGATGATCTGGATGAAGGGATTGAGTCCACCATCAGTAAGTTTGTAAATGACAGCAAGTCAGGAATGCGTGTCAGTCTGTTAGAGAGTAGGAGGGCCCTGCAGAGGGACCTGGACAGGCTGGATAGGTGGGCACAGTCTGATGCCAGGATTTTTAACAAGTCCAAGTGTTGGGTTCTGCACTTTGGTCACAAAGATCTCAGGCAGTGCTACAGGCTGGGGACAGAGTGGCTGGAGAGCAGCCAGGCAGAGAGGGACCTGGGGGTGCCAGGCAACAACTGACTGAACATGAGCCAGCAGTGTGCCCAGGTGGCCAAGAAGGCCAATAGCATCCTGGTCTGTATCAGGAACAGTGTGGCCAGCAGGACCAGGGAGGTCATTCTGCCTCTGTACTCAGCACTGGTTAGGCCAGCACACTTGAGCACTGTGTCCAGTTCTGGGCCCCTCAATTAAAGAAAGATGTTGAGGTGCTTGAATGTGTCCAGAGAAGGTCATCAAGGCTGGTGAAGGGGCTGGAGCACAGCCCTGCGAGAAGATGCTGAGGGAGCTGGTGTTGTTCAGCCTGGAGAAGACAAGGCCCAGGGCAGGCCTTATTGCTTTCTACAACTGCCTGAAAGGGGGTTGCAGCCAGGCAGGGATTGGTCTCTTCTCTCAGGCACCCAGTGACAGACCAAGAGGACACAGTCTCAAACTGCGCCAGGACAGGTTGAGGCTGGACATTAGGAAAAAATTCTTCACAGAAGGAGTGACTTACCACTGGAATGGGCTTCCTGGGCAGGTGGTGGAGTCACCGTCACTGGAGGTGTTTAAAGGGAGTCTGGATGAGGCACTTAGTGCCATGGTTTAGTTAATTAGGAGGGTTAGGTGAGAAGTTGGACATGATGATTGTTCCAATCTGTTTAATTCTATAATTCTGTGATTCCGAAGCTGGTGCATACACAGGGACAGAAGTAGGCCGTGGCACACTCCCATCCTCAGCCACATTGCCAGAGATTCTCTACCTTCTACAGAGACACTGACATGAAGTTGAGAATACAATAGTCTGGCAGAAGCATGGACAAGGCTTGTCCGTGTCCTCAGAAGGCAGCTGTTTCCTTTTATTTTGTTGTTACTATCCTACATTTTATTAGCTAGAGAACCACAACTGGCAGGACTTGATCATGACATTCTCCCAACCTCATCCAGCTGCCCACAGGTATTCTGCCTTCTTCAAGGACACTAATTCAAAGGTAAAGCTTAAAGCAACTGGCAGTAGTTCTAGCCTGTGGTTTACAATGATGATGATGGAAAGCAGCTTCTCTGTTTATTAGTTGATATTCTCCTGTTGTTTACAGCCACAGGACCAGATCAGAGAGGGAGAGGAGCACTCCCATCCTAAGTCACACAGCCAGACAGGCTCTGCCCTCTTAAAGGACACAGACTTAAGGATGCTTATACCTGGCAGAACCCTGAGCAGAGCTGCATCAAAGAGCAGGTCCTGGCCAGCTTTGGTGGGACAGGGCGGTAAGGAGCAGTGAGGTGACTGCAGCAGCACATCATGACACTGCTCCCACGCAGACAGGTGTGACACTGGGCTCTCCATGTCAGCTGTTTTCCCCCACAGACCAGAATGACGGGCTTTGTCCATCCCACTGCATTAAACAAAACAGAAGAGTTCAAGCCCTGCTCCCCGGACAACCTCCATTAGCCCTGACCCCACCTGGGGATAGCATGGCCATGTCACAGAAGGCAGGGCACTGAAGGGGGCATTCTCAGGGCATTACTGACAGAGAGGTTCAGACTGGGGCATGAGGGAAGAAAGTCAGAGACTGAAGATGAGTAGGTGGGAAAGGGGTGGCAGACATGGGAGCAGGGGAAGGTGATTGATGAGTTGATGAGTTGATGAGGAAAGAAGGGGCCGCCCATTGTGGGTCAGAGAGCAGCTGCTCCTCCTTTGTCTTCCAAAGCTGGGGCATACATAAGGACAGAAGCAGGCCATGGCTTACTGCCATCCTCAGTCACATGGCCAGAGGTGCTCTACCTTCTACAAGGATACTAGTGAAGATTTAGATGTGGGTCCTGGTAGTCCACATCCCTATGACATGAGAGGTAGAACTGAGGCTGCAAGAGCCCTGGAAAGGTGATGAAGACTGGTGCTTCATTGCACTATTCATATCTTGGTGCCTTTTACAACCGCAGGAATGGGAATGGCAAAAATCCATGATGGTGCTATCCCATTCTCAGCCACATGACAGAGAGATACTACATATGTAGTGGGTTTGCAGTGACCTGCCTCCCCCGCCACCTTTTTAAACCCCAGCTAAAACTCAGAAAAACACACTGGAAGTTAAAAAATGAAGCTTTATATTTGCAAATATACAAGCAAATATTTACAAGATATAACAGATATTTACAGAAATATACAGTAAAAAGGTAATACACACACCACACCCCTCCCAGAGATCAAAAATCCCCAAGAGAGGGTAACCAAACCCTCTACCACCTTTCCCCCCTTTCCCAGCTTTATCTCACCACCTCTTGATGCTGCAGATAAGCTGAAGATCAGAGAGAGTAATGGTAGGAGAAAAGGTTAGTAGGTTTAGTGATTTTACTCTGAATTCAGCCACCAAGACCAAGAGACAAAGGAAAAAGCTGCCGGAGCCATCACAGGCCCAAGCCAGACTGGCCCTCTGCTAATCTCGTTTGTTTTGGGAACATCTCTTAAAACAATTTTTTTTTTTCTCTCAGTGAAACTTGGTGAAGTGACACTGTGTGTTTAACTCTCTCTCAGCCAATAGTCTAATTTCTCACTCAAATTCTACAATTAACTCAAACCAACACAACATACTACAAGGACACAGCCACAAAGTGAAGGATTCAAGAGTCTCAAAGAGCCTTTGGCAGAGGATGACTCTGCTGGTGGAAGGTGTCTGCCCAATTTGGTTGTTGACATTTTCTTGCATTTTACAGCCACAGAACCAGGACATTCTTACATCCTCAGCCCCACAATTAGACATCTTCTATCATCTGTAAGGAAAACTAAGATCAAAAACTTAACAGAGCTCTGACCTGAGCTTGGCTGTGGTGTTGGAGGATGGCTTCTCCTCACATTTCTTGATATTCTTCTCCCTTTTTCAGCAGCTGCACCAGGAACTGCAGGAAGTAACAACTGATGTCTTCTCTTATTTGACACACAGCCAGAGATACTCCACCTTCTACAAGGATGTTGCCAAAAAGTTAAGGATACAAAATTGTCACAGATCACTGGTCAGGGGATCACTCTGGTGATAGGGGGTGTCTTCACAATATGGTTGCTGATATTTCCCTGCAGTTCACAGCCACAGGGGCAAGAATGGTATGATCCAACCAGAGCAATCACCTGTCCTCAGCCACACAGTCCAAGGCTCCCTGCCTTCTACAAGGACACTGATGTAAAGTTAAGGATTTGAGATTCTACAAGAGCTTTACAGAGGAGTGTCCTCTGACTATGGAGGGTAACTTCTCCATTCCCTTTTTTATATTCTTCTGCCTTTTAGAGCTGCAGTGCCAAGTGCGGGACCTGACTATGCCACTCTCCCATCCTCAGCCCCACAACTAGAGATGTTCTGTCTTCTACAAGGGCACTGGCAGAAAGTTAAGTTCAAGAATGTGACAGAGCTATGGGAACAGCTTGCCTGAGGTTTTAGAAGGTGCTTTCTGCCTGTGTTTGTTGATATTTTCCTGCCTTTTACAGCAGCTGCAGCAGGAATTGCAAGACCAAATCATGTAAGTGTTTTGCCACAGGACCAGAGATGCTCTGCCTTCTAGAAGGACTCTGACACAAAGTTAAGGATTCAAGATTTTCACAGTGCTTGCAGTGGGTATTCCCTATGGTCTAGGAAAGTGTTTGCTGCATTGGTTTGTTGATATTTCCCTGGTGTTCACAGCCACAGGACAAGAAAGTGACACAAATGTTCTCCATCACACATCCATGGATAATTCACCTTCTACAAGAATACTGGCACAACATTAAGTATTCTGGAGTCTGGCAGAGCTCTTCCTTCTGTTTCTTAACATCATCCTGACCCTTCCAGAGGAAGAAGGACTCCCATCCCATGTCACTCTTCCACCTCAGCCTCAGCCAGAGATGCTCAGCCTCATACAAGGATGTGACCACACAGTTAAGGATTCAAGAATCTCATAGAGCCCAGGGCAAGCTATAACTTTCCTGATGGAGGGTGACTGCTCCATTCTCTTGGTGATATTGTTCTCCCTTTTACAGCCAAAGGCACAGGCCCAGGCAAGAAGCAGACCATGGTGCCAGGGTCTGAAAGCAGACCCTTTCAGCCAGGGAGGTTCCACATTCTTAAAGTACACTGACTCAAAGTTAAGGATTTGGCAGTTTTGGAGAGCACTGAACAGAGTTTTGGGAGGTTTTGGAGGGTAGCTTCTCATGTGTTTGTTGATAATGTCCTGCTTTTTACAGCAGCTGCAGAAGGAATTGGATACAGAACCATGGAACACACCTATTCTTTGACAAACAGCCAGTGGTGCTCCACATTCTACGACACGGACACAAAGGTAAGGATCCAAGAATCTCAGCAAGCTCTCTTCACTGGATACCTCTGGCATTGGAGGGTGTCTGTCTGAATTGTTTTTTGATATTTTCCTGTCCTGTATAGCCACAGGAATAAGAATGATAGGACCCAACCACAGCGCACTTCTGTCTTCAGCCTCACAATTTGAGGTTCCCTGCCTTCTACAAGGACATTGTGACAAAGTTCAAGAATCTAAAAGAGCTCTTAGCAGAGCTTGCCTGAGGCTTTGGAGGGTGACTTTTCCCTGTGTTTGTTGATATTACCTTGCTTTTTACAGCAGCTGCATCTACAAGAGCAGGACCTGACCATGTCACTCTCCTGTTCTGTGACCACAAACTGCAATGCTCTGCCTTCTAAAAGGATTCTGACTCAAAATTAAGGATTCAGAATTCTCACAATGATTGGAATGGGGACTATCCACTGTGACAGAGAGTGGTTGTCCCATTTGTTTGTCGATATTATCTTTATTTTCACAGCCACAGGACCAGAGTGGGACAGGACCCTGACAGCTTTGTTGTTGAAACTTCCCTGCATTTGACAGCCATGGAACAATGAATGGCAGGACCCAACCACAACACACTGCTGTACTCAGCCACACAGGCTGTTTCTCTACCTTCTGCAAGGACACTGATGCAAAGTTAAGGATTTGAGATTCTAGGAGAGTTATGACAGGGATGCACTCTGGTGAGGGAGGGTGACTACTCTATTTCTTTGCTGACATTTTCCTGCTTTTTACAGCCGCAGCACCAGGAAGGACAAGGCCTGACCATGACACTTTCCCATCCTCAACCCCACAAACAGAGGAGATGTTCCGTCATCTGCAAGAACACAGCCACTGAAGTTAAGGGTTCAAGAATCACACACAGCCCTGGCCAGGGATTTCCCTGGTAACGGGGGGTGTCTGCACAATATGGTTGCTGATATTTTCCTGTATTTCACAGCCATAGGTCCAGGAATGGCAGGACTCAATCACAACACACTCCTGTTGCCTTCCACACAACCCAAGATTCTCTATCTTCTACAAGCACACTGATGCAAAGTTAAGGATTTATGATTCTAGGAAAGCTATGTACAGGGTTGTCCTCTGGTGATGGAGGTAGCTGCTCCATTCCCTTGTTGACATTCTCCTGTCTTTCCCAGCTGGGAGACCAGGAAGAGGAGGACCTGACCATGGCACAATCCCATCCTCAACCCACAACTAGAGATGTTCTATCTTCTACAAGGACACCACTTATGGGTAAATGCTGGGACCAGTGCTGTTTACCATCTCTGTCAGCAACATGGGCAGAGGAATCAAGTGCACCCTCAGCAAGTTTGCAGATGACATCAAGTTGTGCGGCACAGTTGACTTCCTAGCAGGCAGGGATCCATCCAGAGGGACCTGGACAGGCTGGAGAGGTGGGCCCAGGCCAACATCATGACATTCAACAAGGCCAAGTGTAAGGTCCTGAACCTGGGTTGGTGCAATCCAAAGGACAACTCCAGGCTGAGTGGTGAATGGCTGAGAGCAGCCATGAGGAAAATGACCTGAGTGTCTGTATTAATGAAAAGCTCAACATGAGCCAACAGTGTGCACATGCAGCCCAGACAGCAACTGTGTCCTGGGCTGCATTAAGAGCAGTGTGGCCAGCAGGGCAAGGGAGGGGATTCTCCCCCTGCTCTCGTCAGACCACACCTGCAGTACTGTGTGCAGTTCTGGAGCCCCCAGCACAAGAAGGACACAGAACTGTTGGAGAGAGTCCAGAGGAGGGCCACAAAGATGCTCAGAGGGCTGGAGCACCTCTGCTCTGAGGACAGGCTGAGAGAGTTGGGGTTTTTCAGCCTGGAGAAGAGAAGACTTCAAGGAGACCTTATAGTAGCCTTCCAATATCTGAAGGAGGCCTACAGGAGGGCTGGGGAGGGACTATTCACAAGGTCTTGTAATGACAGGACAAGGGATAATGGGTTTAAACTGGCAGAGGGGAGATTTGAATGGGATGTTAGGAGGAAGTTCTTCACAGTGAGGGTGGTGAGACACTGGAACGGGTTGCCCTCTCCGGAAGTGTTCAAGGCCAGGTTGGATGAGTACTTGAGCAGTCCTTTGTTCTGGTGGGAGGTGTCCCTGCCTATGGCAGGGGGTTGGGACTGGATGATCTTTGAGGTCTCTTCCAACCTAAATCATTCTATGATTCTATAATTCTATGATTCTATGACACTCCTACGAAGTTAAGTTCAAGAATCTGGAAGAGCTCTTAGCAAATCTTGCCTCAGGCTTTGGAAGATTACTTCTCTGTGTGTTTGTTGATATTGTCCTGCCTTTTACAGCAGCTGCAGCTGGAAGAACAGGACCCAAACCAGTCACTTTCCTGTCCCATGACCACAGACTGAAATGCTCTGCCTTCCAGAAGGACACTGACCCAAAGTTATGGATTCAAGAGTCTGTCAATGATCAGAGTGGGAATTACCCACTGTGACAGAGAGTGGTTGTCACATTTGTATTTTCCTTGTTTTCACAGCCACAGGACCAGAGAGAGACAGGACCCAACCATAGTGCATTTCTGATCTCCATCACACGCTTCCATCACAGATGCTTTAACTTCTGTGAGAACATCAGCACAAAGTTAAGGATTCCAGAGCCTGGCAGAGCTCTGAGCAGAGCTTGCCTGTGCTGCTGGAGGGTGGCTGCTCCATTCATTTGTTGATGTTGTCTTAACTCTTTCTGCTGGATTACCAGGAATGGCAAGACTAGATTGTGTCACTTTCCCATCCTAAATCACACAACCAGAGATGCTTTGCATTTAACATTGTCGCACAGTTGAGCATTCAACAGTCTGGCAAAAGGCTGGAGCGAGCTTCTCCATGTCCTTGGAAAGTGGCTACTCCCTTTTTTGTTCATATGATCCTGTATTTTACAGCTGCAGAACCAACACTGGCAGGACCTGATCATGGCACCCTCCCATTCTCATCCACATACCCACAGGTGCTCTGCCTTCTTCAGGACATTGACACAAAGGTAAAGTTTCAAGACTTCAGGACTGGCATTTGCCATGGTGATGAAGGGTAGCTTCACTGTTTGTTTGATGACACTCTGCTGTCTTTTACAGCCACGGGTCCAGAATACTTCAGGTGTGGACCATGGTGCTCTGACATACTCAGCTACACAAACAAAGATGTTCTACACACTGCAAGGACATGGGCACACAGTAAAGAATTCAAGAGTCTTGCAGACTCCTGGGCAGGCCATGACTCTGGTGATGCAGGGTGGCTTCTCTATTTAATTGTTGATATTGTCCTGTCCTTTACAGTCACAGGTCCAGACAAGAAAAACAGAGCATGTTTCATTAAGGGCTGTGGTGGAATCTCCATTCCTTGAGTGTGAGTGTCGTGCTGAAAAATAAGCACTAGTGGTGACTTGGGAGTGTTGGAATAATGTTTGGATTTCGTGACCTTAAAATGTTTTTCCATTCAAAATTATTGCATGATTCTATTTCATCTGTTTAAATTCTGTGGCCCAATCTCCTCACTCTTCCCTTGGATTCCACTCAGAAGCAAGAAGAAGGAAGACACAACCTGAAAATTCAAATTATTCAGGAGGCTTGCCTACGATGAGTGTTCAAGTTTATATTTTAGTTTCAAGTGTCTTGCTGGATGGGTACAGACACAAGGAAATGCTTTTGGCCAATATTGTATCTTATCTACCCTTTATTAAGTACCCAGTGCTCTTCTTTGACTGTGTGATTTTTAAGGTCAGCTGAACCAATGCTTATGTGTGTTTCTGCCACGTCTGTTGCACAGCACCATCTGAAGCAGCTTGCCAACTGGAGTAACAGCAAACAGGAATCGCCATTAATTTCTGCATGCTTTCATTCCCTTGCTCCTGTTCTTTAGCAATTACTTTCAGGCTACTGCCAAACAAACTACATATTAAAGCTGCTGCATGTTAAAATGGCAAGCAACAAGCTTCAAGAGCTTGAAATCTTTTAAGTTTCACTTGAAAATTAGTCATTTGAATTTACTGTAAGAAAAAAAAATCAAGGTCTTTGGATTCTGTTTGTCACAACTGAAGAGACTGTAAGAATCTTCCCAAGTTATGCAGGTTTCAT
>VWZI01017227.1:144714-174489 GCA_013396835.1 Psilopogon haemacephalus | reverse complement strand
TCTACAAACTCTTGACCTAATGGAAAAGTCAAAATAAAATGCAGCTCTTGCTTCAGATATGGTTCTGTGCTCAACTGTTACATGCTTAATAGCAGCCCCCAGATTGGCAAAAACACAGATAGGATTGCTTATGTGAGCAAACCATCCATCAGATGGTCACCTGAAAACTCCAAGACATGTGAGGGATTGTGAGCAGCTACAAGCAATCTTTGGGGTGACCTCATTTAGTGCAACTGTCCGTATCCTCTGCTCCAGAATAATTTGCAGTACAAAACCTCTGCTAACAAAGCTTTCATTCCAAAACTACAAAGCCTGCAAAACTTGCTTAGGACATAAAATTTAAAAACTGAAGAATTTGTCCACACTCACTTTTGCAACATAACCACAACACACAATCTCTTACAATGCCAGGCTTAACGGTCTTCATGAGCTGCAGCCACTATGCAAGAAGTGAAGATATGCTATAACTTGAAGGAAGCCCAGGAGCAGAGTGATCAACACAGATCCAGATGCATTCCCCTTTGGGCTGCTGTTCCTCTTGCACAGGTATGTGGCTCAGCACAGACCTCTGTAATGCTCTGGGCTAGGGGCACCTGGGTCTCTTCCCAGTGCTTTACTGTCCCTCCCTTCACAAATTGCCTCTTTGGCCTCTGCTCTGTTGCCAGCCAAGCTGTTGTGGTTCTCCCTTTCTTCTTTACTGAGCTCTAAGGACATGGTTAAGCAAGGCTCTGCTGCATGTGGTAAAGGTGGCCACGTCATCAGTGCACTCTGGAGGTGTTTGTGAGCTCAGGCAGAGCCCCCACATCATGAGCCATATGCAACCTTAACATTGGCATTTTCTGACTTTTGATGACTTAGCTGTGCCATGGAAACTTTCCCATGAATAAACACAAACCAGAAATGTTTGAGGTGACAAACTTAGGATTGAAAAGACTGTTCTAAAATAAGTCAGCAGTGTAACATTTGGTATAGGCTCCTTTCTGACATGGTATTTTTATTCGTTTGGAGGTTCTCAATTTCCTCGAAGTTGCATGGGATTAATTAGGGAAGCGATGGACTAGTTGGCACAACTAACTGTTGTTACTGTAAGCTGTTAAAGAGAGGCTCCAGTGGATTTTGTTACAATGGATTACGACATTCCCCTAAGCTGCCAGTTTTGGACTTCTACCAGGCATCACTACCCTCTAAGGTAGAGGCAACAGGGAAGCATTTGTCCCAGGTGCTCCAGATCAGACCCTGTGATTTTAACACCAACCCACAACTGCAAGTCTAGAAATAAGGCTCACATTCAGCACAGCTTTTAAATATGTAATGATGACTGCTGAACCTTGATGCTATTCTACAACAAAGAACAATGTGCCACCAAATTACTCTCTCCCTCCTCTTGATGTCAAAGAATGAAAAGTCAAAAGTGGGGTTCTGTATCCTATCAAGCAAACAACCAAAAAGCACCAGGGATGTTCAAAGCCCACAAAACATGCAGAGTTGAACAGCTGTGCAAATGCAGACAGTTCTAAGATCAGAGCTGTAGAATGCAATCTATCACAAGTACTGTTGATCAGTGGGTATCAAAAGCCAGCAGAAACTGCAACACCTCCAGCACACAAAATGGCAAGAAGCTCATCAGTCAGCAGAACAAAACAAATATGGTTTTGAAATGCAATAATCTCCCACCCAATGAACTGCAGAGAAAAAAAAAAGCCAAACATTGAGGCAAAATCAGCAAGTATAACACTGATTGTGTCTTTGTCTTTTCTTCTGCAACTCTCACAGTCTGAGCAACTTACAAGACCTCTCCAGTACATTGGCCTGTACCTATGAAGCATGGCACTGATGCTGTCTGAGCTTGTGGGTGCTGTCACATCTGCAAAACAAGCTCTCTGTACGTTCCAAAAAAAGTACATTGCAAAAGCTAGAAATAATGCATCAGTCTAGAAGATACTGTTACAAATTATGCAAAATAATTGATATTAATTTTTATATCCAGACGAAGACTGTTAATAACTATGAAAACTGTTTATTAACATTAAACCTCACCAGAAAACTTATTTTACAATGATGCAGTTTGGATACTTATACACATAGGGAACAGGCAAAACTAGAACAATTTAATAAATAAGTAGCAAATGCAAACATTGAAACTGGAAAGAGGTTCTTAGTGAGAGGCTTTGAAATATTTACTCACAGAACAGTATTAAACAGCACCCAAAACTTGGAGGGAATTCTGTCAGTATCTTGAAGTTCTTTTCAGGCAGACCATGTGCAGGGCAGAGCAGACAAATCAAAAGTAAAAGTGGAAAAAAAAACAAACCCAAAAACATGTGGCAGAAACCTATTCATTGATTGCCTGAATGCAGATGGCTGCCATGGCCACACCAATTCACCAGTCAGAATAGCACTTTGCCAAACCTGACCGTATTAGGTGAAGTCAGGAGCTTGCGTTCCCCTGTTTGGGAGGAGCAAGTCTGGGCAAGTCTTGGACCCTCAAAGTAGGCATCTCCAAGCCTTTGTCTTCTCCCTGCACTCTGCTTCCTCCACCCCAGCACAGGGAAGGGACCATGGGATCATGCCTGGGCAAGCCAGGACATGTATCTTCCACCACAGAGACAAAGTCCACTCTGCTGGCAGAGTTACAAAGAGAAACTGAGAAACAATTACCAGTCACCTGATTCTGCGACTTTCTGCTGTGCTAAGGCCTCACCTGGAGTACTGTGTCCAGTGGGGGAGCCCTCGACACGGGAAAGACATGGACCTTATGGAGTAAGGCCAGAGCAGGACCTTAAAGATGATTTGTGATCTGGAGTGCTTCTCCCTAGGAGGACAGACTGAGGGAGCTGGAGCTGTTCAGCCTGGAGAAGAGGAGGCTCTGGGGAGGCCTAACAGCAGCCTTCCAGTATCTGAAGAGAGCCTACAAGCAGGGTGCAGAAGGACTGTTTCCAAAGGCCTGTAGTAATGGGATGAGGGGCAGTGTCTTCAAACTAGAGGAGAGCATTTACGTTGGATGTTAGGAACAAGTTCTTTACCATGAGGGTAGTGAACACTGGAACAGGTTGCTCAGAGAGGTAGTTGAGGCCCCATCCCTGGAGATATCCAAGGTCAGGCTCAACGAGGCTGTGAGTAACCTGATATAGTGGAGGATCATAGAATGGCTTATGTTGGAAAGGACCTCAAGCATTATCCAGTTCCAATCCCCCACCATAGGCAGGAACACTTCCCACTAGAACAGGTCGCTCAAGGCCTCATCCAACCTAGCCTTGAACACCTCCAGGCAGGGAGCAGCCACAACCTCCCCAGGCAACCCATTCCAGTTTCTCACTACCCTCACTGAAAAGAACTTCCTCCTAATATCCTGTTTAAATCTCCCCTCTGCCAGTTTAAACCCATTACCCCTCATCCTGTCATTACAGGAATAGTGTGAATAGTCCCTCCCCAGCCTTCCTGTGGGCCCCTTTCAGATACCGGAAGGCTACTATAATGTCTCCTAGAAGCCTTCTCTTCTCCCCAACTCTTGTAGCCTGTCCTCACAGCAGAGGCACTCCAGCCCTCTGATCTGACCCTGCTGATTGCATGGGGCTTGGACTAGATGACCTTTGTAGGTCCCCAAACCATTCTATGATTCCATGATCTATGGAGAAACAGAATGATGGGAACCATCTTTTTATCAGGGTCTGTTGCAACAAGACAAGGGATGATGGTTTCAAACTACAACAGGGGAGTTTTAGACTAGTTTTAAGAAATAAAGTTTTTACACTGAAGGTGGTGAGACACTGAACCAGGTTGCCCAGCCAGAAAGGTGGTAGAAGCTAAATCGCTGGAATCATTCCAGGTCAGGTTGGTTGGGGTTTTGAGCAACTTCCAGTAGTTGCAGGTGTCCCTGCTGATTGCAGAGGATTGGACTAAATGATCTTTAAAGGTCTTCTCCAAGGAAGGAGAAGGTCTTCTCCAAGGGAGGGTTTGCTGTTGCATTATAAAGCATTGTATTTGACTTGTCTATGAGTCTGCTGGGTTTATTCCCAGGCAAGATTTTCTTTTACACAGTAGAAGGCCCCCACTCTTATTTTCCCCTTTTCCCAATCACTATAGTGAAATTAATATTTATGAAGAAGTTCTTTACAGTGACAGTGGTGAAATACTGGAACAGATTGCCCAGGGAGGCTGTAGATGCTCCCTCCCTGGAGGTGTTCAAGGCTAGGTTAGATGAGACCTTGGGGAACCTGCTGTAGTGGGAGGTGCCCCTGCCTACGGTATGGGGTTGGAACTAGATGATCTTCGAGGTCACTTCCAACCTAAACCATTCTATGATTCTATAACATCAGTGTATCTACACTAAAATGGCTGAATTATTTTTCCAAAGAAACTCCAATCTTAATCCTGGAAATATTTCATACTGTTTACTTATTTGAGCAAGAAGCTGCTTATAAAATACACCTCAAAGTCCTGAATAATGTTCCTGGAAAATACAAATTACTCTTTCAAATTTCTCATCAATTTTATTCCTACCATTTCTCCCCATTATATTTGCATAACTAATCTTGGAGAGGAAAAAAATTGAAGAAAATCTCAACAATAGAAATGTCCCTTCCCTGCAATGGCTGTTTGAAAGATGGCTCTCCGAATGTGAATGATGAGGTTCAGTAAGCATAGAGTTCTGTATCTGAAGAGGAACAATACCATGCACTAGCACAGATCAGGGGCTGACCTGCTGGAAAGCAGCTCCATGAAGAAGAGCCTTGAAGTCCTGGTGGACGGTAAGTTATTAATGGGACAGCAATATGCCCTCATGATCAAGAAGGCTGGTGGAATCTTGATGTAAGTCAAGTGTGGCTAGCAGGTCAGGGGACATTGTCTTTCCCCTCTACTTTGTCCTAGTAAGACCGTATCTGGAGTATCATGTCCAGTTCTGGCCTCCCCAGCTCAAAAGGGACAGAAATATACTAGATTCTCAGACAGAGGTTATAAGGGTGATGAAGGGATGGGAACATGTCTGGTGAGGAAAGGCTGAGAGACCTGGGCCTGTTTAGTCTATAAAAGACAAAGGGGATCCTATCAATGTGTATAAACATCTGAAGAGTGGATGTGAAGATGTTGTTCTGTGACAGCACAACGGGAATGCAAGCTAGAACACAGGAAGTTCCACCTCAAAATAAAGAAATACTTCTTCATTGTAAGCATGATGGACATTGCAACAGGCTGCCCAGAGAGGTTGTAAAGACTTCTGTAGCCTACCCTAGCTGGTCCTGCTTTGTCAGGGGGACTTGGTGATCCAGCAAAACAGGAAAAGTCTATTAAGTCTGATACACTCAATTCCTATCTACAATAAATTCCAAGCTGATTGTTCAGGGCAAAACTGTTCATAACCTCAGGGTTACTGACAGTTAAAATGCAGGTCTTTTTTGACAATGAAGGTGAACACAGGGTTAAGCAAGAATTAGACTTTTTTTTTTTTTTTTTAATGTAAGGAGGGAAAAATTTAAAGAAACTGCAATTAAAATACAGAAGATCTGGAAAACTGATTCATAAGAACTCTTCTGGGTGACACCTGGCAAATTAGAAATACACCTCTGACTACTTGAAAAGTTCATTCCTTGTGATGCTTTACTTCTATGTAAATAGTCCAGAAAGAGAACCTATGCATGACAAAGAGTTCTCATTGTCTCCACAGCTATCAGAGGTGGATACTGAAGAGCTGCTGACTGACACATGGATGATTTAAGCACGTTTGGTATCTTATCATCATGCACAGTTGCCTGACCTTTGCTATTAACACAAAGGTAGTAAACTGCATCTCTGAGGATCTGATTCCTTGCTCACTTAATGCTACTATTCAGCTAGAATAGCAGAAGCATAGGCCTGTGAAAAAAGAAATTCCCTGAAGGCTTCCAGTTCAGATTAAGCTACAAAGAAAGAAGACTTCCAAGTAGCAATAGTGAACATTTTATTAAAGTGAAGTTTGTCAAACCTTAGGTATCAAAACTAAGGCCACAGCTAATGCTAACACAAAGCTGACCTCAAGGTTCTTACAGTATGATACAGTTTATAAATTTTATACAAGGCTATTTTACAAATGAGTACTCAAACATTCTGAAATGCAGCATTACTTACTCATTCTGAAATTTTCTAGCAATTACTCTAGTAATAATATTTAATGATACAAAGTACTGACTATCAGTGCATACAACCTGGCTGTATTTTGGTCCTGTGAGGAAAGTAATTCTCTGCATCACTTCAGCTACAGAAATGAGTGGAAGTACAAAACATTGCAATGGAAGTTGTCAATGATTCCTCCATTTTGTGCTGAGTTCATATCTTGTCTTCTAATGCTAAATATCTCCAGTCATAATAGCAGTAAACTCTTCCTGATTGACTGGAGAAAAAAAAAAAAAAAAACACAAAAAAACAACATAAAACCATGAGACATACAGCAAATATCCATAGACCACAAGAAGAAAATAATGCTTCTCTGTATTACACTTAAAGATTTCCCATTTATTTAGTATTTGTCATGTTTGATTCACTTTTAATCAGCGTTTACAGGTTTGGATCTGTTGCCTCTGTAACAAGATTTTTTTTTCAATTTTTTATCATGTAAAAGGAAAAAATCAGAATGTAAACTTAATTATGTACAATACTTAAGACAGAAGCTAGCTCACACGTAATATGTTCATATTTCTAAGTATGAAAGTAAGAATACTCTAAAAGTTCTGCAATAGTTTACAATTATGTATTTTTAAGATTTATATAAAGGTAGATAAAATATTAAGTGCTTCTCAAGCACTAGTTACAATCGAATCCAGTTTTATTCTTAATCATGATGCACACATTCACACCCAAAAATATGCCCCCCCCACCCCAAACCATGCTACTCCTCTCTCAAACCTGTGACACTTGCCAAAGACAAAATGAATTTTTAGAACTAATGATTCCATAAATTAGCAAGAATTAAAATACTTTTGACAAGCTTTTCCCTATCTGAACCTTTTTCGTTCAGTTATAATTAATAGAGATTTTACATAAATGCACTTGAAGAAATGAAGTCATAATAATAAATTAATTAGCAGTCATTAATTATTTTGCTGCACTTATACCTGAGCTATTGACCTTATTCATATGTTAAAACAGAGTCACTGCAGAAGAGTTAACCAATCAACATGTTCACTCTGCAACTAATTACTGCAGTGTGGAATGATTAGAGTAAGTTGGTGTGGCAACAAGAGGACCAGATATGTATGAAGAATTCTCCCTGACAATTATCTGCCCAAGCTACTCCTAAACAAAGCACTGCAAAATAAGAGCTGCACTTACAGCCAGAAGAAAATTAAATAAATTCAAGTATGTTAAGAAATAAAGAATGAACCTAAATGCGCCCTGTTGTGACACATCCAAAGATAAATAGTAAGTAGATTTACTCTGTCTTAGGACCCTGCACTCTGAAATACCAATCATATAGCTACATTATTTTAGTATTAGTACACATAAGCACTATGTTGTCTGTGGGACTTCAGGAAGCATTTTCACAGCTTTATCACTGTAAATGGCACAAATATAAACATCCTCCCTAAAATACTCTTTGATTTAAAACATCTCTGTTAAGAGTGCTGCAGAGGGGAAACACAGTGTTATAATAGCAGAAGAAATGTTGTAACAAACTGCAAAGAAAAGCAGAGTTACAATTCTCAGTTAATCCAAATTAACCATCCTGGGATTTAGGATCTGTTCACAAATTAAGCACAAAGTAATCAAGACCAGTCACAGTCTTCCCTGGTGTCAGATTTCCCTCATTTCCACGACATAAATGATCACAAAAGGAAAACAAAAATATACCACATCTTACATGAACTCTGCGAAGTTAAAGATATTATTTCAGTTGAGGTTCATGCCCCTAATTCTGTGCCAAAATCTGAGGTCTATGCTAGGATAGTGTTTCCTACAGATGTATCCACATTGAGACTACAAAAACTGCATGAACTGACAAGAAAGGGGTTTCTAAAAGCAATCATACCCCAAAACAGAAGTCATTCCTATGAGCAGGAATAAAAAAATAACATTCATGATTTTACAGAAGACAAATATGTCAAAAATACTTTCTTTTTCAGAAACTTTTATACAGCTCAGAGGTTTTGCTGGGAACACAAGGGTTCAAATAGGCTAGGTATCGCAACAGACGTTGCAAAACAATGCAAGAAAACAATAATAGTATTAAATCAGAAGTGGTATTAGTCCTATATTTGAAGTATCAATTTAAAATCCTGCCAACTAGAAGTTTCAGAATTTTTTTTTTTGCAGGAAAAGGAGGAGAATTAGATGACAGCAAGATTTTGCTACATGACCCAGATGTTTCATGGAACAATGATTCACAGGATTATTTACTTTTTCAGAACAAATCCTTAAAAAGCTAGAAACAGCATCAGTTTTCTTTAAAGAACAGAAAACACACAGAACCTTAAGGATAAACAGCACCATATACAAACATTATCCTGTCAATCTTCTATATCTGATCTCATGCTTGACTGCTCTAACAAAAAGAATGAATGGATGAATGAAGAAGAGTAAACTGAGCCACCCACTCTTAACTAATCAATCTGGTCTAGAAAATGGTAATAACTCAAAATAATTATGAAAAAAAATAACTACAGTCAGCTTACAGTTGACCAAATAGCCAGAATACAGAAAAATTAAAATTCCTTGATCCACAATCCTGCTATTTCAATTGGCAGCCCCAGGAGAGCAAACAGAAAAATGCATGCTTGAAAATTACTTCTAACTCACCACATGAGTGATGACTGAAATTTAGATATTAAGCATAAAAATGTTTTCAAATTAATAAAATAAACCTAAGTTTCAGTGTTCATAAATAGTATCAATTAATAAGCATAGTATCAAACAAAGTATTTGTTACCTCATTCTTTATCAATCTAAAATACCTCTGTAGGTAACTCTGTATGGACCATGTCAATTGCCCAGAACCACTAGTTCATCACTTTGAGGTTCAGAATCACAAAATCATTTTGCTTGGAAAAAAACTTTAAGATCTAGTCCAACCATTGTCTAAGTCTACCAAGTCTCATGCTCAGTCTCCTCTTCTGCAGACTAAACAATCCCACTTCCCTCAGCTGTTCCAGAACTTTCACCAGCCGTCCTTCTTTGGACATGCTCCAGCACCAAAATGTCCTTCTTGTAGTGAGAGCCCCAAAACTGAACACGCTACTCAAAATGTACCAGTGCCAAATACAGGAAGACAATTGCTTCCCTGATCCAGCTGGTCATACTATTCCAGATAGGAAACAGGATAGTGTTGGTCTTCTTGAGCACCAAGGCACACGCTGGCTCATGTTTATCCCACCATAGATCAATATCCCCAGGCCTTTCTCTGATGGACAGCTTTCCAGACACTTTGAAAACCTAGCCAAGCTGATCCTGCTATATCCTGACTGAGGATCTTAATACTCTATATCTGACTATCACAATGACTGAAATCACAACTGTGATATGTCACCACTTAGAAACACTGACTAGGTGATAAAATGTTTCTCGACACCCTAATCCTATTACTTATTTATAAGGAATAAAAATGTAATGGGAGATTCCATGTACCTACAAGTACCAAGTCTCTAACTTCCACCTTCAACTACACTTTCAACAATCAACTTGATTTTTAGAACCCAAGATGTGTTTGCAGGACTAGTAGCTGTCAAAACCATTTTCATTATTTGTAAGCTCAATTAAGTTTAAACTGAAGGTTATTTAGAAGGAAAATAGAGGATATTTTAGCAAAGCCACATTTAAAAGGAAGGGCTTGAAGAACAGATGATATGGGGTTTTGTTTGCTAACACCTACTTTCTCCATCTCCATCCTTATCAAATTCTTCAATCATAGCTCGCAGTTCTTCATCAGACATATTTTCACCCAATTCTCTAGCAACCCGGCGCAGGTTTCTCAGACTTATTTTACCAGAGTCGTCATCATCAAACAATTTGAATGCCTTGAGTATTTCTTCCTGTGGGTCTCTATCCAATATCCAGTCTGTCACTGTAAGAGGGATACTTAAGTTAGAACGTGCTGAAAGGTAAATCAAGAATTACCTTAACCAGACTGATGGTATTATCAAGGACATACATTTCTGATTGCACTCAGTCTTCCATTTTTTTTATTTCAAGCCAGAAAGCAGCCAAATATGCATGATGACCTCTCCTTCTCATCTCTCTTTTCCCAGGCTAAGCTTGTCTTTGGGATATACCTGTTGCAGCAGAAAGCTACAGGGCAATTTAGACAGTCATGTTTGCAGCACACTGTTCAACAGGAATTAAAAGTACAGGCATGCCCCCTCTGTTCTAAACTTACCTTTCAGAATAAACATCAGCCCTGACAGATGAATACATGTGAAATTCATTATATGTTTTGATCAGGAAAGAATTCCGACTTGGAGAGAACANGAAACACTAAGTAACCAAAAAAAAAAAAAAAACCAACCAAAAAACCAACAAAAAAAACCCAACACCACACCAAAAACTATTCACACGGAACCTCTCTTTTAGACAGAAAATTCACACTAACAATACCCTAAGTCCAGGGGTTATAAAAAGGACAATGCTATGAACTGCATGATATTAATTCTAAAAGGATTAATTGACCTTTATCATTCCATTTATCAGAACCATTTGTCGGTTTTGGTACCAGGAATGACACATTTGCCACATAAAATATTTTCCAGGTAACTATTTCAGAGCAACCAACTGTAACATATCTTCACATCTTTGTACCTGCTGGTCTTGTATTACAGGGCTTGCTATTTATGACTTTCATCAAGCCATTAAAAACACATCAACACCATTTGTGCAAAGGGAGTCACTTAGCATCTGCTGCTCTCTGCAGATGGAATGCCTGCTCTGCCTTAGCAAACTGTACAGTAAAAAATTAGATTCAAGCTCATATAAGCTCACTGCAACAATGAAGTTTATATGTCTACATAAATTTAATTTAAGTCTGAGGGATCTAAGTATTTTTCACTTAGAACAACTAGGATGAATGACAGTATCACATCATTTGGGAAAAAAAAAATCATTCTTTTGTGACAGAAAGAACATTTAGCTCAAGAACAATAGAACACTAGGTCTCTAAATACCACAGGTAAGATGACTGCACCAAATGACAATATTTAAGATGGGGCATTTCTACATTTAAAACCATAAATATCATTAAATTCTGGCATCACTAAAATGATGGCTTAAGAATTCCTTAGCTATACTGGGTAGCTTCTCTAAATTCTTTTCTCTAATTCCCTCATCTTTCTGTTGGAATTGGTAGCATGTCTAACTCTATGCTGTGTTGGTTTGAGCTAATTGGAGGATTTGAGTGAGAAATTAGACTATTGGCTGAAAGAGAATTAAACACACTGTCACTTCACCGAGTTCTACTGAGAAAGAAAACAAAAAGTTGTTTTAAGAACTGTTCTCAAAACAATCAGATTAGCAGTTTGCTTCTGTCTGTGTCTGGCAGCGACTGCTTCTCTGGCATGATCCCTCTTTGTCTCTCCTTGGTAGCTAATTCAGAGTAAAATTACTAAAATTACTAACTCCTTCTTGCCACTAATCTCTNGAAGTTTACAAAAGGGGAGGGAGGGGGGGGGGGCAGGTAACTGCAAACCCACTACATATGCCAAGGTCACATTGCATCAAAGCAGCATTCAGAAATCCAATTCAATTTTTGAGACAGGTTTGGCCACCTCCTGTGTACGTATAGTGTTTTCTACAAGAATTTTCATAGCTGCTCACAAGACTTATTGACTTCCTGCACAGCTGGCCAGGACAGAATCAGGAAACAATGGAAAAAGACAAGGCTGAACATCAGGAATTAATAAATTTACTGTAATAATGGTGTAATTATTTAACTATACATTATTATAGCATCATGCCATCATTATAGTTCTATTTAAAGTTACTACTCCTCAATTATAGTTGTTATTATTACTCTTAAAACAATACTCTCATTTTTTAAGTAAAAAATAAATCTGAATTCATCACGTCTATTTCCCTGTGGCTTTATTCTGGGGTCTTTTCTGACATGAGTTGTTCTAACCTGGAATACAAGTACAGAAATTGTTTTTGTAATTAATATCAAATGTTGTCCAATATTAACCTGTTAAATATTAAAATTTGCCACGTTTCAAGTAATAACTTGTTTTGCCTCAATAAGCAGACTCCTCTTTGTAGTCAAGAGCAACTACACACATACCACACTGAGGGTTTTTTGTTGGGATTTTTCTTTCCAGAAAATTTACAGAAATCCAGTACTTCGAACACATGGACTGTCATAATAAAGACTGAAAGCCATGCATGGAGAAATACCACAGTTTAATTTCTTTTTTTGTACACGTGAGCAATATGAAAAAGTATAAATCATGGGTAACTGAAAAAAAAAAAAAAAAACAAAACTTCAAAGAAACTTAAACCCTAATCTTTTAAGTTCCGCAGACACTCAAAGACAAAGTATGTCAAACCGGACCATACACAACCTCCAGATGAAAGAAACAATCTAATGAAATTCCAGTTTTTATCAGGAGATGAAAATCCTTGAAGTACAGTATTTAAACATCTGCTTCATTTTCTCTTATCTTTGTTACATATATGAAGTTTCCAGTTTGAGTATACACTCCTTCCCATGAACCTCAGTGCCAAATACTTTCTCCACAGCAGGAAGGAAACTCTTACAAAAATCCATAAACAACAGAGGAATATTTGCATATTAGCTTGGCATTTATTCTGTGGTGTAAGTTTGAAAAAAAGATTTAATTCTCTGTACACTCTGGTTCCTTTTACACTATGGCTACCATTCATCTCTAGATATCAAATGCAGTATTCAGAAAGCAAAGGTTTATTTTCCTCCACTGCTGACCTCTATTAAGGAAACAGAAATCTCTCATTTCTATTCCTTAAAAGCACACAAAGCACTGCTTCCAAGTAATAGTCACTGCTATATGCTATGTTTTTCTAAGGGTACACAACCAAAAACTTACCAACTTCATTAAAATCTTCAAAACTGATCATGCCTGTCGCTTCTCGGTCATAATCTTTAAGTATTTTCAGTACATCAGCTTTTTTCACATCAAACCCCAAGGCTCTCATTGCCACCTTTTGGAATAAAATGGAAGTGCAATCAAACATGAAGATCATTAGGAGACTTAGCAGCTTTCTTTTTATTTTCAGTAATTGCCTTCTTGCCCAAGAAAGAAGGTATCAGTGGTTTAAGCAGCAATAAGAAATAAAAATAATAAAAACAGAAAAATGTACTTTGTACATAAATCTTACACCTACTATGCACTAATGGAACACCAAGTTACAGTTAAAAAACACTGTCAGGGATTTTAACAGACAACCAAATGCAACTTAGGACAAACACTTATTTTCCTAAGCTCCAGAAACACTTCAAATACTGCTACTTTTTCAAAGCTAAAACTGCAAGTCATTCTCCAAAATATTGTCCTTAAGTATTCATATTAAGCATGTTCATGGATTTACAACCCCTCTTACTAGTGACTTTACAGCTTTTCCAGTAAACAGCATAAAACTACCATTTTTACTCTTGTTTTCCCATTAGGAACTCATGTTTAGTTTCCTGTTTCAACTGAGAAAACTTCTCAGCATACATTACCTTTGACTTCCTCCAAACTGATGAATGTACAGAAGAGTAAAACCAATCCTACTGGATGTAGCAATGTTTAAAAACCTATTCTACGTGCTGATTTTTAAGAGGAGATAGTTCTCTCCCTTTTTTTCTGTTCTTCTGTAGTATTGTCTTCAGAGCCACAGTATTTAAATGACAGCTAAGAAACAGCTTTTTTTTTTTCCTATTTTGACAACAAGGAATTCAAAGCATACCATAACCGGAAAAAGTGCAGTAACAGTCCCAAAACAGTCCTCAGTACCACCTCACTCACCATGGCTTCTAGCAAAGATAAAACACCTGAACTCTGAAATAAACAGAAGGGAACTGTTGTCCTTAGGCATTTCTGTAACAGCAACTAAAGTAAAAAAGAAAGCTGGTTTTTTCCCCCCTCACTTGAGTTAACTGGCAGAGGCCAAATGCTGAGCCAGCAGGAAGGACTAGGTATCAGAGACATGGAATTACTGGAAAGAGTCAACCAGATGCTGAGGGGACTAGAGTGTCTCTATGAAGACGAAAGGCTGAGACACCTGGGGCTGTTTAGCCCGCAGAAGAGCATACCGAAAGGAGATCTCATCAATAGTGACCAATATCTGAAGGGCAGCGAGCAACGGGATGGGACCAGAATCCTCACAGTAGTGTCCAAGAACAGGGTAAGAGGCAATGGGCACACTTTGGAAACCAGAAGGTTCCTTCTATCTGAACAAAAGAAAAAGCTTCTTTGGTGTAGGAGTGCTGAAGCCCTCGAGCAGGCTACTCAGAGAGGTTGTGGAGTCTCCTTCCCTGGCAAGATTTCAAACCTGCCTGGATATTGTGATCCTGAGCAACCTACTGTGAGTGACACAACTTCAGCAGAGGGGTTGGACCCTGAGGTCCCTTCCAACCCCCACAATGCTGAGATTCTTTCCCAAAAGAATCACATCCAGTATGTGACAGAAACACTGGCCTCTCCAAAGCCATCTTTTGTTCTTCATGAAGTATAACTAGAATAAAACTCATAAAATATTTAAAGACACTCTAATAAACTTCATGTACTATTTCTGGAGAATTCCAGATGGAACTCACTAGGAAAGACTGCCATCCTAATCTCTTTTAGCTGATAGCAACAAACAGGAGAATCCTCCCTTGGAAGGGCAACGGCTGAGCCTCCCACACAGAGCAAAGATCACATCCCACAATCCATCAATGAACAAGAGGGTAAGCTCTGCTTGCAGTCGGACATTTTATGTATTTTATTTACAGCTTATACCTAATCATCTGAAATCTGTGGATTTTCACAACACCAAGCTTTAGATTGCACAGTGCTTTGAAACAGCACCAAACAGCTTTTCATGAGCTTTTCTTACTTAGCCCATATGAATGTTTAAGCCCCGTGGGACCCCCTGTCTTTTCCCAAGGAATGGTTGCACCCTTTTCCCAGGTTACATGGTTAGACACTCCCACTTCCTGATAGGATTTTGGGACTATAAGAGGGGGAACCCAGTCCCCCCCTTTTCTTCTTCTTCTCTTCTCCTCGCTCGTACCGGCTGGTCGAGCACCTGCTCGCGCTCTGTGCTGCTGCAGCACGTGTCTGCCTGCCGCCGTGTGTTAGAGCACCGTTATTGTCTGCTGAGACTGGGACTGAGATTTTTCGTAATAGGATTCCTGCATCCTGCTTTCCAAAGCCAATCAAACTTAGCTGCCTGCAGCGGTTTTATTTTTTTTTTTTCCCTTTCCCCCCTTCTCCCTGTTCTCTGTACCCTTCTCCCTTATTCCCCATATCCCAAAGCTTGTTTCCCTTTCTCCCACCTGCTGTAAAAAATCCCTCTCCCTCTTACTTGTTGTTAAAGTTTACCCTTTTTACTTCCAAATCGTTTTTGAGTCTTTATTGGGCTTTTGGGCTCGGGGAGGGGCAGTTAGCCTCAACCCAATACAGCCCAAGACAAACCCTGGGGAGCAATCAGACCAATGTTATGTATAATGCTATGGCAGTTCTGTTACTGCCTAGAGTATATAGTGTGGGAAGAGAAGCTCATCCCTACAGCAATGCAGTATATGCTTTCCCCTCCTCCTGCCTCAAACACCCTCACTCTCTCAGCCCACCAAGAGGTCTTTAAACACAAAACATATGTTTAAAAAATGTTAAAACTGTCTAAGTGATCTAGAACTAAACATCTTAAAAATTTACTATGAAACACACAAATATTATATGCCACAAAATTGTTTAAAGGAAAAAAAATCTTTACCTTCAGTTCGTGGTAATTTATTGCTCTATCTTTGTCTGTATCAAACAACTCAAAGGCATCTTTAATTTCTTGCTTTTGTTCCTCAGTGAGTTCTCTTCTTTTTTTCTTTTTACCTTTTTCTACTGAAAGCTCATTCCTATGTAAGAAGAAACAAATTAACTGTAATTGATTTCTAGTTATTTGCCGGGGAAAAACGATTGTACACAACATTTTCTACCAGTAAGATATTCACCATAATTGCGCAGATATTACCTTCTCTGTTGAGTCTCTTCCCAGCTTGTCCTCTCAGTTTGAAATAACACTTGAAATAGACAATTCTTTTGTGAAAGCTGAGCAATACCTCCACTTTCCCATCCAGGATAAAGTAAGCACAGGTGTTTTGGTTAGTAAGTACAACAAGAAAAGGGTAGAAAAGCTACCACTTAAAAAAAAATATACTTGGGGTTATAAACTAGACTAGCAGTTGAAATGATACAACTCGAGAAAACACTTGTATTTCTGAAATGTAGCTTAGAATAAAGAATTTGAGACAGACAGGCCATAGGAGGCTTAACCAGGGCAGACAACTGGGCTGTCTGGCTACTAAAGTAGGCATTAGGTGTCACAAATCAGCTTTGTTGCCTGTAACAGTTCTTAGATAAATAGCATTTGAGGACTTTTCCTTCACAGCACGTATATACATGCTGTTCTGAAGGGGTTTTGCTCTGTTTTGACCAATGCAAAAGCAACAAGGCCTCCAGATCAAAACATCTTGCTCAAAGATTGTCCTCTTTTCCTAGAGTACTCTAGGAATAGGATGAAATTTTCTATTAACACATAGAAAATACACGATTCATATACTGGCAACAACAGTAGGAAAAGATTGAAAATTATGGAACTGGCTAGAAAAGGGCAAATTTTGCTTTAACTGTGCTTTATTCACATCAATGAGATTAACTTGCTGTGAGTGAGGCAGGGGTGGGGAAGGGCTAAGGTGCTGTTATTCACTGTCTAGAGTGTCACTACAGAGAAGACAGCATCAGATACCCCTTAGAGGAGGGCAGTGAAAAGGATGAGAATTACAAAATGCAAGGAGGCAAACTGCAGCTGGACCTAAGGGGAAATATGTTCCCAGTGTGTTTATGAGCTGCTACAGTTGTTCTGAGAGACTGCAGAATCTCCACCATGAGACATTCTGAGAATTTAACTGGAAAACGTACTACCAACCTCATTCAGTTTTGAGCCAGACCTGCTCTGAGCATAAAGCTGGACTAGAGGACTTCCAGAAGTCCTTTCTAATCTAAATTATTGTGTAATTAATATTATCCTCTCAGAAAAAGGCTTTTTACGCTAATCTGTTTATTAGTACCAGAGTCAAATTGCATGCTGTGTCACCTGCTGTAAAACGCCTAAAAAAATCAGTGATGAGTAAAGTGAAAACTGCTTTTCGAGCACATTTATTTTCCATATCTCCTGTAGTGAGCTGCTTTTCCTTTTCCTAAGGATTTGCTAATTTTAATCAAAACCAAAGATTAAACACACAGCTGGAATTTAATTTTCAGCAACCACCAAGACTACACCAGTGAAGACTCCAAACATAGACAAGTGCAAGCTGGACCTGCCTCAACCCACTCTATCAGCAAAGAAAGAAGTCCTTAGCAGACCAGCTGAGACAGCACGATTTCACTGATTTGGAATACTACAGCTTTTGAAAGGACCAAAATAACTGAGCTGGCTACAGAGTAATTAGGGTTGGGAGAGCAACAGCTCAGATCCAGCAAGACCTTATTTTGTGACCTGTAATGACAAAATCCACTTAGGAGTCTGAAAGCAGATTAATGCCTACTTCTTCTACAAGAACGACCTGGCTACTCAAGTATTTACTTAGTTCTCAGCATTTTTTTTTTTTAATGAGAAAGCATTATTTAAATGTAAAGACTTTAGTGACACTTCTACAACAACTTTTACCATATTAAGGGTGAAGTTCTCAAACTGGAAAACTAAGGAACACATATGCCACGTATACATATTAATTACGTGTTAAGACAAGGATTTACCAGGCATAGAATTCACAAGCCAAATCCCTTTATACAGCAGCTACTGAATTAGAACTTAAAAACAATGCCAAACTCAACAACCTATCTTAACGCCCATTAAAACGTTTTTATAGGGTGTATTACTTTAGACAACCAAGAAGTGAACCCCTCAAAGCCGGACGCGACGGTCTCTCCCCTCTCTCGACGAACAGACGGCTGCCAGCCCCAACCCGCCGACGACCCCCACTCCGAAGAGATCGGGCATAAGCGGCTGGAGCTTGTGAATGATCTTCACTGGCACAGCCAGTGCCCAGGCCCTACAACTACCCGCCTCACCTCGTTTTCCCCCAACATATCCCCGAAAGGACAGCAAGGCCCTGAGGGCCCCGGAGGGCTGGCCTCCAGCACAGCCACCCACCGCGCTCCTGAGCCCCTTAGGGAAACAACCCAGACTCGTACCGACCTTAAAGCCAAGCTCATGCTGCCGCCGGCCCCAAGGTGGACTGCGCCGGGCAGGGCAGAATTGGACTTAACGGGGCGAAACAGCACCAGCCAACACCACCTGTTCCACTCCTCACGGGCCCAATCGCACTCCCTACTCCTTAGAAACGCGGCATGACGCCGACGCCTACCAACCCGCGCCCTCCTCGCCACGCTACCTCCGCTTGATTGGGGCACTGGAGGCAATCTTCCCGCCTTCTGGGTACAGACGGTCGCTTATTGGCTGACGCGTTGCTGCTGAAGGTGGAGTTTTGGTGTGAGGGGTCGTTGCCCAAGATGCAGCGCGGCTCGGGCAGAAATGAGGGCTGTGGTGGGCGTGTTACTATCGGTAGGGTATGGTGGCTATTCTCGACTTGTTTGTACTGTAGTATGGCTGGTAGGCTTCCAGGGACGTCTCGGGGCGGGTGTAGAGTCTCCGCTCGCCCCTCTCAGTCGTGGTATGCTGGGCTGTGTGTAACACAAAGCTCTGGTGCTGCTCGCGTCCTCCACCGCCGGGTCGAACGGCGCCATCTTGAGTGTGGAGGCACGGCGGGCCGTGGAAAAGTGGCGGTGGTCCTGCAAACCGCGGTTGAGGAGCGGGCACCGTGTGCGCGGCGGAAGCTGTTGGCACGCCTGGGTGCTGGCGCATTGTAAGCGGGGCGTGGTGCCTTTTGAGAGTCGTTACTAGATGTGCACAATTGTGATAGGGTCTAGGAGCTCTCAGGTTCAGAGCGCGAGAGGAGATGCAGTTCGTAAGCATGTTCTTGCAGTATGTGTATACATAATATTCAGAGTTTACAGATTTTCATCAGCGCTTTCTGACACTGTACTTCCTTTGCCTTTCTGACAAAATGGAGGCAATTGGTATTACATGAAGGGTGAAGACCTTAATTCATAATTCCCGTTCTCATTTGCATTAATATGTTTTTGCTTTGCAAACCAGCAAATGAGCTAATGTTTCATGTTTGGTGAATACAGGAAATACTCATTGAGAAAAAGTGTTGCCTCTGCTCAGTGGATACACCTTGTGCCTTCCCGTTACAGATTGGCTCAGCAGACTCATAACCACTGTTGAAGCAGCAGTATTAGCTGGATGACGTGGGTGTACAAATCTTTCCTTAGCAGTATGACTGAATTCGCAGGAAATGAGTCACTTAAGTCCTGCATTCTTAAGGAGTCACAGCATGTCTTGAAGATGTTTTACAACTGCATGTGCATAGTTTTATAGTAATAACCCAGTAACAGGTACACATTGGATGTGAAAAGTTTGATTCAATAAATGTGCTCAAGAGACATTTTTCCTTAATAAAGTCAAAGAGACGTAAGGTTTGAGTTATCTCTGGTCTATAGATCAATGAGGCTGAGGCAGTCAGAGGTTTGTAATTCACCTTGGTTAACAGCTTTGTAACTGAAAGCATAAACTAGTGGTAAGGTTTACCCTCAACTGTGCTGTATTGAGATTTTTGGTGAGAAGGTTTTAATATCATTTCTTGCTGTTTAAATATGCCTGCAATTCAGTGCCTCCTGCTGAGCAGTTACACACGTGCTTTCAAATTTCCTCAGTTTGATACAGGGAGTTGGATACAAGTTCTCAGGACTCAGTTCTGGTAGCTCCGTGGTTAGGCCACACTGGTCACATCAAGGTGGTAGGAACTGTATAGTAAGAAAATAAGCAAAATACATGTGCAAATGAATTATGCTTCATGTAACATATTTACATGGCTGACAGAAAAGGAAAGCTTTAAATGAGCATTGAGAATGCAGACCAAGAGTGTGTGTAGGGGCATCATCATGGTCCTGAGTGTACCAGTATCTCTGAATTGTCTGGCCTCATGTTGGACCAATTATCTATACCTTGTTTGCCCCTGAAATTCCTTGGGTCATGCCTGAGCTGTGTTTTGCTGTTGCTGGCTTAGCTGGGCTTTGTAACATGGTCTTGAACTTCAGCCATTGCCTTGCAGTTGGCTGGAAATTGCTGCATTGTTGACATGTCTGGTTAATGTCACCATCCCTACGCTCTATGGGGAAGTCATTATCCCTGGCTGTACTGTGGTTGTCCTTGCCTTCCAGCTTGCAATGGAGCACCTCTGTCCTTGATAACACTTGGCAAATAGACTTGGATACTTGATATGAAATGATGCTCTGGATATGCTTCTGGGGCGTCTGGAAGTACATGTTAAGTCCCTATTTCTTAACTTAGAAGGTGAACTAGAAAATTGCCTTCTGGTGTTTGTGGCCAGGAGCTTGCCATGACATCAGTGAGAAGAGATCTGTATCTTACTAAGCACTCTTTTTTTGCCTTTAACACACAAACAGTTCTCCTCTTGCTTGTTTCCTGCTAGTAGGAAACTTGGTGGCTGTGTGAATTCTACCTCAAAGTGGAATTCATCCTTGTCAAAGTGAGACCAAATTCTTCTGCAGTGGTTTCAGATGACAGGTAGTCCTTCCTCTTCTGTTGGCCCACCATGGTGTTCTGAGAAAGAAGCACACAGCCTGGTCTGTTTTAATAATTTCCTGTGCCTAATCTGGTTAGGTGGGCTTGAAATCATAAGGTAACTAGGATCTACAAAATCCACAGGAATGGATACATCCCAATGTTCTCTGCCTCTGAATTTGGTTATTCCAACCAGTCTCATTTGCAAGTGTAGGAAGGGAGAGTGTCAGTTTACAGCCCTCAGTGTTTGAACTGACACTCTTTACATGAATTGTATTAAACATCCCTTTAGGGCAGAAGGTTTCCATGCAGATTCCTAGTGCAGGTGGTGCTGTCATTAATGCTGTTTGTCACACCTATATAATCCCATCTTAATAAGGAAAATGATAGAACGAATTGGGTTTGAAGAAACTTTGAAAAGTTATCTAGTCCAACCCTCCAGTAAGCAGGCACATCTGCAACTACAGCAGGTTTCTCAAGGCCCCATCAAGCCTGACCTTGAGTATCTCCAAGGATGGGGCTTCTACTGTCTCCTGGGCAACCTAGTCCAATGCTACACCACCCTCACAGTTAAGAACTTTTTCCTAATGTTTAATCTAAATCTCTGCTCGAGTTTCAAACCATTGCCCCTTGTCCTATCACTGCAAGCCCTAACAGTCCCTCCTCAGCATTCTTGCAGGCCCCCTTCAGGTACTGGAAGGGTCTCCCCAGAGTCTTCTCTTATGCAAGCTGAGCAACTCCAAGTCTCCAGCCTGTAACTTGGCCTTGAGATTCCCCTGGGCCCACTTCTTCAGCTTGTCCAGGTCCCTCTGTATGACATCTCATGCCTCTAGCATATTGACGTCACCACTCAGCTTGGTGTTGTCTACAAACTTGCTGCGGGTGTACTCAATCCCACCGTGTCATTGATGAAGATACTAAACAGCACTGGTTCCAGTATGGACCCCTGAGGAACACCACTTGTCACACATCTCCATCTGTTTATTTGTGAGGTGTACTTGAAGACTTTATTATTAGCTGTATCTTTGGCTTTCAAACAATTTCCAGATTCACCTGTTGCTATATGAAAACTGTTTGTGGGACTGCCTTCAAGCCATATCTTACCTTTGAGTTAATTTCTAATTTTCTGTTCCTAATATTATTAGTATCTGAAAGCAATCCACTGCTTGTCTGAATTTGAGTGTACATAAGATTACAGACCTCATCCAAAATGAGATCAAATACCAGAATTCTGATGTAAAGCAACGAGCTGCTTTGTCAATAAAATGAATTTTAAAATATTTAAAGGAGTAGTTTTCGTTGGGCATCATTTCATGCAAATTCTTATGTTTTCTCATGTTAGTCGCACAGCAAATCATGTGTCATAAAATCAGTGTGAAAATCCAAAGCCATAGTAAAAATCCATCACGTGTCCTTGCCAGTTTGATGACGGTACTCCTGTGTACATCTGGATCAAACTGCTGGTAAGTATCACACTATCCAGCTCTAGTACAGTCATCGGAGTGTTGCCCAAGGACCTTTCCTGAATCCTCCTTGTGTCAGGGTTCTTTTGCTTATTTATCCCTTTGCAATTTTTGTGCAGAGATGTAGTGCCTGGTGGCACCTTTCTGTGTGTTCTTTGAGCACAGTGAAGCTCTGGGAGTTCCAACCTGTAGTTACGTTACTCAGCCACCGGGTGGCAAGTCTGGGCCTAATCCAGTCCACCCCACAGGCAGGCAGGTAGATACTAAAGACAAAATCCTTTCTTACATTGGCACCTAAGAGAGGAGCAGAGATGGGATATTCCACCTGTATGCACCACGTAAAAGTATTAAATGACTAAGGTATGAACCCACCACACAAAGCCATGCTGTGTGTAAGCAAGTAGTAAAGTGATCTAACAGCAGAGTTGTTTGGGCTAATTATGCACCTCAGAGGACTAAACTGCTGTTTAATACCCCTGTGCTACACCACTATGTGCCATCTAAATATCACATGGTTTTACCAGCAAAAACCTTGTGTTTCATATAATGAAATAGCTCCATATAATGCAAAATTTAAAATAAAGTGTTTTCTGATTACTTGTTCTTGGGTTTCTAGGGCTTGTTTCAGACACTGGAAAAATGCAGGAGGTGAGATGCTTGCATCTGAGGCACTAGAATCTTTTTTGTCCTGTGCATTGATGACAGAGTGCTGCTAAATCCTGGTGTGCATCAGAACTTCTCTCTTAACCTCAGATGACAGTGAAAGGCCTTGCACATCCTCCAGTGGAAGTTGTGAGCTGTCACAACTGGTTTTACAAACCCAAACCCAAGGTGTAATATACATTCATAGTTGTGTAATGTGGAATCATGGAGGCACAGCTGCACAACTCTCCACAACATCGGAGTCAGCCTCTTCTCCCTAGTTTCAGAACAATAGGAAATGGCCTGAAATTGTGCCAAGGGAGGTTTAGGTTGGATGGTAGGAAAAAAATTTTACTGGAAGAGCAGTCAGACATTGAACAGCGTGCCCAGGGAAGTGATGGAGTCATTGTCTCTGAAAGGTGTTCAAGAAACATGGACATGGCACTTCAGGACAGGGTTTAATGATGGTGTTGTATTGATGGTTGGACTCAATGATCTTAGAGGTCTTTTTCAACCAAAACCATGATGATGGCTGATCAGCTCTGTTAGTCCTGATTGTTGGGTTGTATGAGAGAAGACTCCTCTGCATCACCAAAATGAAGAACACCATTCAAGAAGTGGAGCTGGCTGCTCCCAGCCTGTTTAGTCCTTAGGTAAAACCAACATTATAATATTTTTAAAATATTTTAATGTAATTACCTGATTTCCCTCACAGACTCATTTCTACCTATACGTATGCCTTCAAATTCTGTCCTCATCACCCCATAAAATTAAAAACTTAACAAGGTAAACTAGTTGAAAGTAGCATTGTATTTGTGTCAAGATGCAAGAGTCACTTGAAGACTGCACATTAACAACAGAACTCCTGAGAGGAAAACAAATGTATCATATTGAGTGAACAACCACATACCACTGAAGCCTTGTTATCATTTGTCTGGAAGGAAACCTGTGTTCATCTTTAAATCATTGGGTGCATTTCACCCCCTTCATTGATTCTTGGCTTTATACAAGGACATTTTTTATGGTTTTCATGGCAGCTGCTGATCCTGCTACTCATGCATAACTTCCACAAATGAGGAAACTTACCTTCTACCAGAAACTAGACAGCAAGCATTCTGGGCTTTATTTCGACCTCCGGTTATGTGCTGAACAAAAGCTATGTGACCACTTTTATTTCAAATACAGTAAGCAGCTGTCATTAGCTAATGTCTTGTGCAGAAATAATACACCACAAACTGAAACTGACCCCCAAATATACTCTTCATCACATCAATGTTGTCCTCATTCTGACTTGTGTTAAAATACAGGTTTTGTTTTCAGTAAATATCCCCTCATGGTTTTATAATAAGCTTTCCACCATCCCTCTGTGATACATATGTATTTCTAATGCAGTCTCTAGCTCAGAATAATAAGACACTGTTGGCAACATCTATGGATTTTACCCTCCATTTAGAATGCAAAGGTGTTTATCTTGAAAAAGACTNTTTAGATTTTACAAATAAATCAACACAGTCGTTACAATATTTAAACTTACAATACATATTTTAAATTTTTAAGTAATGTTAAAGGACCACTGTCAAAACGTCATGACTAAAACTTAGTAATTCTTAACAAAAATAGTCAGAGCCAATTCTTTGCATTGCAGAAGTAACACCTCATAGTGAATTTCTTGTAATACAAAAATAACTTTGAGACTCTCAAAAACTACTTTCAACTAGATTATAGCAGCAGTTTTAACACACTCCACTTTGGACTGTGTTCATGTAACACTTCCGAGCTAGGAAATTATCCCCTATTTTTAGGTGAAAGAAAAAACCCCAGGCAATTGCTGTTATTGACATGTACTTCATGGAATTAAGCATGGCTTAATGGGGCATTGTGACAATGATCTGGACATTTAAGTATCTTCTGACTGCTACCAAGCACAGATTTAAACACAGGTCTGACGGAGGGTATCTTTCCTTTTCAATGGCCATGCCTGTAAGCCTTCTCTTAAGTTTTACAAAACAGTAAAGTCTGGATACAGGGCTTCTAATATTGTATCAAATAAAGTAATAGTGGTATAACACAAAATGCTAATCCAGCGTGATCTGACTCTCCTAATGAATAATGGAACATCTGGCACACATATTGGTAGGCTTTGAGATGGAAGTCTCTGTGCTATTGCATGAGGTTATCACCAGTGCTCCTACAGCCTTCACAAAAGCAAGGAGCAAGATTACTGCTGGTATTACACCATAGGCAGCTAACTTGGAGAAATTCAGGTTGGGTAACCTGTGAAACCATTGCTTTGTCAGGGTAGCTGGTGTAAGGTACAGTACTAGGCATTTCTTCAGCCATTTTGACTTTCTCACTTGCCACCTCAGATCTGTGATTACCCACTGTGAACCGCTGGCTATCAAGAACAGTGTCTGAACTGCTGTGTAAATCGCAGCATGCATCAGCTGTCACGTCAACCTGCATTTCTTCTCTGCTGAGACAAAAAAACCTTTTGGTTTTGTTATGACAGAATTCTACCCCCTAATTAAACATTCCTCGTGTAATGCACTGACATAGTTTGATTCCTCCATACTTTACATTCCTCCAAAAAGAGACTATGAACTGAGTAGTAACAGGTCTTTCAAGTGCTGCATTGCTGCACCTGTCATGACCACTGATCATGTTGCTACAGCTTGGAGATAGGCACTGCTAACAAGAACTAGGCACATCACAATCCATCAGTACAAATCCAGGTGAAGGATCTATTCAAACTATAAAGGCAGGAGTGCTGTGGTTGTGAAAAGAGAAAAGCATTATATGTGATACTCTCTTTCAAAAATTTCAGATGAGCTGCTTTTTTATTTTACAACGGGTTTATTCTCCACAATTTACAGCTCCTAAGAATGCTATCAGTTTCCACTTCCCCATGCCTCAGAGCTCAAACTTTGGACTCCCTTTCTATTTGGTATAATGAAAGGGGAGGAAGATGCTTCTCCATAGAGTCAAATCCAAATAAATAGGGCTAAACTCCACTAAAATCTGGGAAAAGCACACTTTTTAGGAAAGTACTTATGTCTGTATAAAAAAATAATATCAGTGTCCTTTTAAAAAAGTTATACAGAGACTTAGGATAATTACACAAACTCTGACCATTTAGACAGATATTAAAATACTACACATTTAATTTCCATAAACAAGTCACCATGTCATTTTGCATTTCTTAGTGTATTCAGCTTTTTTTTTTTTCAGAGCAGACTTGAATTCAATGCACTTCTCATAAAAATCATATGCAACAAGCACTTCATAAGCACACAGTAAACAGC
Source organism: Psilopogon haemacephalus (assembly GCA_013396835.1). NCBI lineage: Eukaryota > Metazoa > Chordata > Aves > Piciformes > Megalaimidae > Psilopogon > Psilopogon haemacephalus. The sequence continues at coordinate 148,271 of VWZI01017227.1, read as the reverse complement.
TCAAGTTACATTCACTTTGTGGTAACAAGTGTACCAGCTGTTAATTCAGCACCTGCATTATGGTAAGAAATATTAAAGCCTCCATCCTTCCCCCACCACAGAGCTTTAAAATCAAATCACAACCCAGTCACATAAAAATTCTCTTAAATACAAAATCTTTATGCTTGTCACAGTCAAATTTAGAGAACAATGCATTCTGTGAATTTTTTTTAATGAGCTCACCAGGAAAAAAAATAAACACATCAAACAAAGGCTCAATCCACTTTGTACAGGCTAATCTAGCACATTAATTAGTTCACAAATTCTCTAATTCTTAACTCACATGCCCACAAGAAAAACAGTTTCCTAGCTGATGGTGAGAGTTCATTCTTCCTCCTCTGTCATGAAGCAAGCAAAAGTCTCAGTCCATCTGCTATTGGATCTGCAGCAAAACCTTTTTGGTAAGCTCATGTGTCTACACCTCTCTGCTTGGAAGTTTGGTCTATAGAATTTCCATACATTAGTGGATTCCCAGGGAAACTACCAGGCAGCTTCTTTGCAAAGACACATACAATAATGGGTACGGCAGACACCAAGAAGCAGGTGACAAAAGCTACAGCATGGCCCTTGTCTCTTAATGCCCAGAATCCTGCATGGGTGTTGCTCTTGCTTTGACTTAACACTGCTGCTCCCAAGACATACCACATCTTAGAATGAACTGCATTAGGCCAAAACCTGAGCAGGAGTTAAGTGAATGGTCACAAGCATAGTGCTACATCAACAAGGTTTCAGGTGTGAATGCCAAATCTTTGCCTTTTTGCACATACATATCCATCAGAATCATAAAAAAATAAAGCAATATATTTCAATCACAATACATGTGCAAACATGCCCTGGAAAAATACGAAAAAAAATGGTAACTTTGGCTAAGGCTATAGCTTATGCACATTTTTATAAAAATAGTAATAAAGTAAGCAAAATTAGGATTTTTGCAGCTTGTCTGTACCAATTTGCTGGGTGTTTACTAAAGCATACTGCCTTTGCTTGTATCAATACTTTCACAAGCCTTTTGGTTTTGAGCAGGGAATACACCAAATGTACTAAGAAGTGGATCTAGAATTTGTAACACGAAGTACCATGCTTGCAATTGATCTCATGGCGCAAGTAGAAACCTTGTGACAGATTCCAGCTTGTGAAATGTAGTTGGATGCTAACCGATACAGCCTTTCTGCCCCAAACATGTTAAAGTGACCAGGCAATACCTTCTCCACTAGACCTCTGTCCACCAACTCCACGAGGCGCTGGCAGCTTGCAACATAGTCACTTATTCTGCTGTAGGGAAGCCAGTCAATCATGGATCCATCATAAACCACATCCCCGCTGAACAGAATCTTCCGTTCTCTGTCATGGAGGCAAATGCTGCCTCTTGAGTGACCTGGCATGTGCATTACAGTGAGCTGTCGGTCCCCAAGACTGATCACATCCCCTGCAAGCAAACATGTGACAAAAGAATATTTATCACATGTGTTAAACACCACAAAGAGAAGGACCTAACCATATGCCTATGAGTTTGTATGTATTATATATCCACAGTAATGGAAGAACATATATCTTCTTGGTGAGAGCCAAAGAGACATCTGAAAGATGTGCTTGGGAAAAGAGTGTTTTGCAAGGATAGTAACAGTCAAGACTTGTTTGGGGTACGTTAACTGCATCTGCTGCCACATAATGTGAAAAGTGATAGAGAAAATAAAATAGAGAACCAAACAGAACACATCTCAGCAGGGTCTCATTTCAAAGTTTAAAAATTAAGTATTTAATTTTGTTTTCCATTTTACTAACATTTAATTGAGCTGTAATTGCACTGCTGTTACTTCTGAATGGCAAAAGGACAGAATATAAATTGCTGGACGACACCTACGACTGGCTGCCATAGACTTTCTTCATCTCATTCAACTGGATATGTAAAAATACAACACTTCAACAGCTTAATTGTGAATGCTTTTCATTGTACTAGTCAACGAATTGGTACTTCCTGTGGAAAGTCAGTTTAGCAACAAAGAACAGAGCAAGTAAGTCTGCTCTTGATTTTAAATTGTAATGCCAGATGAATTACAAATGTGCAAAATTCATATTCATTTGCAGGTGGTAAATACATAAACCTTATGGCTGTGCAGGGATAGAAGACCAATATCTAAGCAACGTTTTCGGAAGCAACTCTTTAACAAGTAACATCCTCAAAACTGTCATGTGCATTTCAAGTTCCAAAAACAATGACAAAAAGTTACCAAATCTCTACTGTATTAAAAATCTGAAAGTTACAAATCTGTCTTACACCAGAGACAGCCATACCACTAAACCACATCCCTCAGCACCACATGTACATGTCTTCTAAATCCCTTCAGGGATGGAGACTTCACCACTGCCCTGACTAGCCAGCTCCATACTTAGCAAGCCTTTAGGATAAGAAACTGTTCCTCATGTCCAACCTAAACCTACCCTGGTGCAACTTGAGGTCATTTTCACTTGTTACTTGTGAGAGGATACCAACCCGCACCTCACTCCAATTTCCTCTTCAGGGAGTTGTATAAAGTCAGGTGGTCTCCCCTCAGCCTCCTTTTTTCTAAATAACCCCAGTTCCCTCAGCTGCCACTCACCAAACCTGTTCTCGAGATCCTTCACCAGGGTCGTTACCCTTCTCTGAACATGCTCTGAACCCAACACTGGAGGTACTCAGTACAGGGGGACAATTATTACCCTACACCTGCTGGCCACCCTATTGCTGATCCAGGCCAGGATGCTGCTAGCTTTCTTGGCAGTCTAGGCACACACTGTTTTCTGTTCATCTGGTTGTCACCCACAGGTCCTTTTCTGCCAGGTTTCCAGCCGGGTGTCTGTGGTTTCCAGCCCCACCACCCCAAGCCTAGAGCGTTGCAGGGGGTTTGTTGTGACCAATCTCTGCGACCCAGGACTCAAAACAATTTCAGTCAGCTTAGCTCAAGGCATGAAGGCAGACATTAAAGTATAAGCAGTCGCGATTCGTGGCCCGCGAGCTCCACTTACCCTCCTGCAGTAGGCGGCTGGGCCTGACGGGAGGGACGCGGAACTGCCGTGCCCGCCAGCCGGGCCGCGGTGACCGGACCACCTCCCGGTCCGACAGCCAGGTGACGGTCTCATAGTTGTCGCCGCGTTGCAAGGCCGCCGCCTCGGCGCTGTGCACCGCCACCTCGTCGAAGTGCTGCAGCCCTCCCGAGTGGTCGAAATGAACGTGGGTGGCCACAGCCAGCAGCGGTCGTGGCTCGCTCCCTTCTGCCGGTGCCAGAAGACCGGCGGCGCGCAGATAGTCGGGCAGGCTGCGCAAACCCAGTCCCGCGTCGATCACTACGTCCCTCTGCGAGCCGCGCACCAGCCAGATGTTCGCCCGGTTGCCCGACTCGTAGAAGCGCTCTTGGATCCAGAAGATCCCGTCGCCCAGAGGCTTGTGCGCGAACCACTCCAGCGCCGACATCGCCTCTCCTCCGCTTCTCAACTACAAGCTCTACCCGCCCCCTCCACAGCCTCAGCGCCGCGACAGGCGG
>VWZI01017227.1:120604-144234 GCA_013396835.1 Psilopogon haemacephalus | reverse complement strand
GTGGGGCTCAGAAGTCACGTTCACGGGCGCTGAGGATGAAGCCCCCTCCCCTTGCGTGACCGGGCCAGTCGCTGCTCTGAGGGGCGGCTGGGACCGGTGTGTGATGGGGGAAGTGTTGCCGTGAAGCTCAGTTGGTGTGGGGAGAGGGGAGGGGGGGGAACTTTCCAGGGTGCCCGGCGGCTTGGTGCGAGGACAGCGGCGCGGCGGACGGACCGCACGGAAGACTGCGGGAAGGTTCCGAGGGTATTAACACAGCGCGGGGAATTGTGGCCGTTGTGAAATTTTTCCAGCTTTAGTTCTTAAAAAAAAAAAAAAAAAAAGGAAGGAAAGGACAGAAGGAAGAGAAAAAGAAAGAAAAGAAAAAAAAAGAGGAAGAAGGAAAGGAAGAAAAGAGAAAGAAAAATTAAAGAAAAAAGGAAAGAAAGAAAGAAAGGGAGAGAGGAAAGGAAAGAAAGAAAAAGAAAGGAAAGGAAAGAGAGAAAGAAAGAAGGAAAGGAAAGAGAAAGAAAGAAAGAAAGATGGAGTGAGAGAAAGAAGGAAAGAAAAGGAAGAAAGGGAAAAAAAAAAAAAAAGTCAAGCCTCCCGACTGGGCCATCAGTCCTCCGACAGAATGCCAAAGAGATTGCTTTGAAGGAATTTTTAAAGCTTAAATAATGGATTTTTTTCCCATTTTTAAAGTGTAGGACACAGACACTATCTGTAAACATGAAAACGTCCTCCTTTTGCCATGCTTCATGGCAGCCAAAGGATTAGTTGTGGTAACTTAGTCGTGCTCAATTGACCTAGTTGTGCAACTCAACTTTTCCTTCATGATTTCTCTAATAATCTGTTGCTGTCACTTTATCTGGCAGTAGTCAAAAAACTCTGGAGAAAGAGTTCCAGTAAAACTGTGGAGTTGAAATATTTCTACTTATTAAGGTTGTTGTTTCTCATCAGATTTATGTCCCATTTCAAAGAGAAATAATTTTAAAGCAGCATTTTATTCTAAATCAGTATTTCAGTATTTTAAAAACGGACCTTCACATTCACTGTTTTTAGTGCAAACAATTTACCTCTCTTCCTAGCTGCGTATCTCCCTCAACTTTTGTTTTCTTCTCACAGTTTGTTCCCTTTTTTTCACACTTCGATAATAGCCCATGTTTGGGGCTTTGCTCTACGTTTTTATCTTTTTCCATTCTGCCATGCTCACATAGTTTTCATCCTTTTACATCCTCCTTTTCATCCTATTCTCAAACGATTTTGCTGTTTGGGTTTTTTTGAGGGGCTGCTTGTTTCTTAATTTCTCATTAATTAATTGCTCACAGCTTGATTTTGCTTTTTGTTCCTTCTTAATTTATTTAGTTCTCTTTGCCTTTTTTTTTTTAGACAGTTTTACATGCTGCTGAGTGATGTGGAAATACCTATTTTGGTTTATCCAGGCAGAGCTTATTCTTATTGAAAATAATAAGTATGCATCCACTTGTGTTTCTCAGGCATTTAACAAAAGGCCACTACTTCCACTTGGGGGAATCTTAAAAGATCTTAAGTATGTATTTCTTTGCTCCTAATCATGATTCTCTCCTTGATTCCTTTTTGTTTTAGATAAATAGGATCTATTTGTTTAGATCTGTTCTGGGACAGAAAGACTGAGAGGGGATCTTATCAATGTTGATCAGTATCTTAGTGGCAGAGGTCAAGATGATGGAGCCAGACTTTTTACAGTAGTGCCCAGGAAAAGGGCTGCCAGGCACAGACTGGAAGCCAGGAGGTTCCACTTAAATGTGAGGGAAAACTTTCCTGTGAGGGTGCTGGAGTCCTGGAGTAGGCTGCACAGAGGGGTTGTGCAGTCTCCTCTGCAAAGATGCCAAAGCTGCCCGGACATTATGATCCTGGGCAGCCTGCTGTGGGTGACCCTACTTTAGCAGGGAGGTTGGACTTGACCCCTTGAGGTCCCTTCCACCCCTCACCCATGCTGGAATCCCTTACCAAAAGAATCTTCAAAGGTCCCTTCCTACCATCACAATTCTGTGATTCTGTGATTTTTTTCTACATCTTCCCTGAAAAGAAAAAAAAATGTTTCTCACATTTCACATTACTTGCCAACCTGCGATTCATGCAATCTGGAGAGGAAGATTGGCCTAACAGTAAAGGTGGTGAGATCTGTGGTTTTGCAGGAATTTTTCTCTTATGTTCTTTGGTGAAATATTTTACTTGGAAACTTGCAGATGTGTTGGAGTGCTTTGATGCTTTTGCCCTGAACATTTTTACTTCTAGCTCGAAACTAATTACAAAATTGCAGTTAAAAAAACTCTGAAGGATGAAGAATCCATTAATGACAAACAGAAAATGTTTTTGGAGAAAAGCTCAGAAACTGCAAAATGTATTCCAGACAGATGATAGTCCTTGAGCTTTTGTTTAATTTTGGTTTGGTTTTTGGTTTGGTTTGAGTTTTTTTGCGTTGTTTATAGTTTTTGCACCCTGATTGAACTCAGTCAGTGCATCTAAGGTTTAGAGGAGTGCTTAAAACTCTAGATTAGGAGGTAATTTCAGGCATGCAGAGGTTACTAGCAGAAATGAGGGAGTGGAGTTTAATTTAGGCATGTGCCAAACTTATATTATGTGGAAGAATTTCAGATGGACCTGAAAAATGCCTTGCTATTTAAAATTAGTTTTAAAACTACTGTAAACTTTGTTAGACATTCATTTTATAAGTGATGCATACATGCATGCGATACATGAAACAAAAATAAATGTTTGAAAGTCTGTACTGTTTTCAGTGACTCCAGATGGCTGGGTCAGGGAGAGGAAGAGGACGCTCTGCATTTACCTTTAACATTGAGGCCATTGGCTTTGCTAAAGGTGCAGCTCTACCTGATGACACAAGTGAACCTCCACCAATATTTCCTGTAAGTACAGCACCTAACAAAACGTGAACAAACCTAACTACTTTAGGTCAGTTTTGAAAGATATATAAAATAATGGGTTTTTTTTAAATGATTACTTAATGTACTTTTGCTAACTGTTGTATAATCTACTGAATTAGACAGATTGCAAGATATTTAAAGTTCATTGAAGTCCTCACCATGATATGGTTTTCTGGACATGACAGTAATAGAAACACTGCATATCTCAATTTGTTTGAAATTGTTATGTTAGTCTTTCAAAGACAGCTTTGAACAGTGAATGGATTTGCTGGTCTTAGCCAGTCTTATGTAGGAGAACTTCCCTGTTATTCCAAGATTTGATCAAGGTGCATGGATTTTTTTCTCAGTCTCACATGTTACAGTACAAAACCTGCAAGTCTGGCAACAATTCATGCTATGCTGAGGTTTCTCTGAATATTTACTTGCTGACTAGTTATATACCCTATTTACAAGTTCTGTGATTTTATTGATACTAAGCCATCAGAAGCTGTTCCTAATGTCATGTTGCAGTCTGCTTGATATCACAGGGAAAATGAATTATGTGTGAACTACAGTTCTGCAACAAGCTAAGTTCTGTGTTCTGCAGTTGTAGTCAGCTGTGGATAAGCCCTTCTGAAGTACTACCCTCAGTATATCTGATATATACCATGGAGAAGTTAAAGATATTTTCTTGCTTCCAGGAACACTTTCACAACTAAGTTAAACTTTTCAGGGGAAATTTAGTGCTGTTCAGAAAAGAAACATTGAGTTAATCCAGTGTCATAACTAGAACTGATAAAAACTGATTGAACAGTGGCCAGAAGTGTTTTTGTAGCTGTTGACTGACTTACAGTGAAATATTATTGTTGCCATTGCATATTTCTAATAGCTACATTCTGAATTGTTTTGAATTTCCTGTAAATACAATTAGATGGCTAATGAAGGAGCATCAGCTTATCATCATCAGCCTTAATGATTTAATATACTGTCCAGCAAGCAAGTAGAGCTGGAAGCAGTAAACTCCTTTTGTGATTCTGCTCTGCACTTTGCAGCCCTACTACTCAGGAACTGAGCAGTCATGTAAGAGAAACAATGTCCATTCTCTAGTTCTGTCTCTGGATGTAGTGTCTTGATTATTTTAAAAAATATTTTCACTTGCTTATATTCCCCACTTTTGAGATTTGTAGTTAAGAAAACCCAACTAAATAAAAAAAAAACCAACAAAACACCCAAAAATCCAGGTCTTAAGAATGAATTTAAATTTAGCTGGTAGAAACTGAGTTGTGTGAGGGTCTGTCTGACACTTGGTTGTATGACAACACATCCAATTTCTATGACAATAGTCATGGAAAGAGTGTTCATGTTATTCAGAGTAATCATACTTAATGTACTTAAAACTGGGTTTGAAGAGGTTAAGGCCAATATATCTCTGACTGAAGACTGAAGCAATGGTTTCTGAAATACTGATTTTGACAGCTTAGTGTGACTATAAATTATTATTTCACATTTTTGTCACGTTTATTTTTCTTCAGTTTCTGTTTTTGTTTTTGTTTTTTTTCAGGAGATACAGCAAAATCATGAAAAGTATAAATTTACTTGTGAAGGTAGTCATTCATGTCAGAATAAAATATAGATAGGCAGAATCCTGATGCATAGTTGCACTCCTCTGTGATGAGCTGTGTTTATTGTAGCTTTTGTTGCTGTTCATGTATATTTGATAGATATTAAGACCTCATAAATAATAAACATAATTTGTACAGAGTACAGAAAACAAGGCGGTGCCTCTGAAAGCAGGAGAATCTGAAGATTACATGTTGGCCTTAAAACAAGATTTTAGAGCAACTATGAAAAGAATGCCATCTTTTTTGTCAAAGGAAGAGGAACGTGAAGGTATGCTTGTGTGCTTTTTATTTTTACTTCTGGCGTCAGTAGTCACCATTCTGTGAAGGATGACATAGTGAAATGCATGTGTTGAAGATGTATTTTGTATTTATGACACTGAATAAAAACTGGCAGCTTAAGATGACAGGGAATTTTTCTGCTTTTACACTTACTGAAGTTGTAGGGCAGTGCTGTAATTGGAAAGCAACTCCTGTGTGAAGAAGGAAGGTACAAAAATATGTTCCACTTGGTAAGAAACTTCTAGATTAAATATATACACTCTATCAGTTGTATGTTAACCAAGCAAAATAGGCCTTTATACACGCTAAAACACTCAAAATATTTTCCATTGGAGAAAAGAAAGTTGTAGTAAATATTAGTGTTCATATTACCTTCATTTAAGTGGTATAAATGCATACTTAAAATAGTCAATGTTGTATTTAATGGTGGACACTCCAAGTACTGTTTTTTTCCCCTCAAGGTCAATTCAGGGAAAATTGGTAAGTATTACTGACAAGTAACCTGAAATACAAAGACTGATACGAGGATAAGTGATATACTGAGGTTTGTATCAGAAGCAGAGCTGCATTAGAAGACAAAGCTTGATCCTATTCTACTTCACTCAAGAATATATTTTGCTTATACTTAATTAAAAATTAAATGCTTTGTTATTTGATAACAACAAATGCTCTGCTGCACTTGACATTCAGTTATATATCATTATACTGTTAAAATCCAAGCTTCCTGGTCAGAAGAATGGGCAAGAAAATAAAAGGACAAGGATAGGAACACTTTAATGTCTGTTTTTCTTGCTGTGAGGGCATTGTAAATCTAGCAATCAGGGGAAGTCATTACGGGGAGGAATGCTGCTTTGTCTGTGATTCTTGCCTGTTTCTGCCATCCCCTCGAGTGCTTGTGCTGACTGGCACAGATGGCAAGTACTGTTACAGGAAAATAGAACATTTTAGGAAATGCCACATGTGTTTGACCCAGTCAGTGTAACAGGACTCACTAAAAAACTTTATATAAATGTTTAAGAAATACAATATGGTGAAATACTTCATGATCTTTTACCTGGTATCTTTTAATGGTTTTGAATATTGAGAGCTGATTTGAACTCTAAAACAAGAGGATGAATTTCCTCCCCATCCTCTTGGGGATTAAAGTACTGTTGAGATGAATATCCATGATATTCATATGACAGAATCCAGTCCCCTCTGAGTTTGGTTCATGATGTATTGGTGAATTCTAGAGGTTTTTTGAACCTGCAGGTTAGGCTTTGAACATAACACTAATTAGAACAACTTACTGACTGTCCACTTGCTCTTGCCCTAAGCATTGTTTAAAACAGAGCAGCACTCTGTAGTGTGAGTAGTGAGCACACTAACACACTACTGACCAGATGTGGCAGCTCACAAATGCAAAATGTTTCCTCTGATCGTCTCAGCTGGAGCCCAGGAGCCATCAGGATGCAGCAGACAACTGTAATGCAGCACAAGTGTAGCACAATTACAGCCCAAGGTAGACCCTGACAGTATGGAAAGGTAAAACTTTGATTATGAGGAGGGAGAACAGATCTGACCTTCATTTTTAGATTACTTTTTCGATGGTAGAACAACTCCAAATTAGTCTTTTATCACATCCCTGGGGTTGCTTAGTCTGAAGAAGAGAAGACTGAGAGGAGATCTTATAAATGTCTACAGATATCTGAGGGGTAGGTGTCAAATGGATGAGACCATTCTCTTTTCACTGGTCAGCAGCAATAAGACAAGGAGCAATCGCTACAAATTAGAACAGAGAAGGTTTCACCTCAACATGAAGAGAAACTTCTTTTAGGATGAGGGTGACAGAGCACTGGAACAAGTTGCCCAGAGAGGTTGTAGTGTCTCCTTCTCTGGAGTCTTTCAAAACCCACCTCAATGTGTTCCTGTGCGAACAAACCTGGGTGATCATGCCTTGGGATGCAGGTTGCACTCGATAATCTCTGGAGGTCCAATCTCTAATGTTCTGTGATTCTGAGTCTCCTCTTTCCTCTTCTATGTAAACAAATTTCTGTCTCTTTAGAGTCTCCTCATGCTATTAAGATCATTGTGATCTTGATCTTTGCCAGGCTTGAAATTTGTTATTTTTGTTTGAAGCACAAAAGAGGAAACCACTATGCCTGAGAGCTTATCAGGATTATTTCCAAGGAGCCAGCCACTTTATGGGAACATGTTATCTCAGTTTTCTGGTTTTGCCTTGTGATCATTCTTACTGTTCTCAAAATCATCTTTTTTTCTGCAGCCCTCCTTCTGAGTTGGAGTGATTTATGTTGTTAAGTGTGTTTCTTAGCAGAACAGCCAGACTTGAAGACTGTTTTTCTACAAACTGTCAGTTGCAGGGAAACCAGGTACACAGTCACTTGATAGACTAATAATGCTTCACATTTTCGCATCATCTTCCCAAGGGTAAGTTGAGGTAGCTTGTAACTTTTAATTGTACAAAAATGCCTCATCTGAGAGGTGGGATATAATTACCTCAGATGTGGTCTGCAGTTTAAAAAGCTTGCAGTCATCTCAGTCACAATATGCAGCTGTCTCTGGGACTACATTATGTGGCAGAAGCATCCTTGCTTTTAGAAAATCACTTTCTTCCCCTGGGTTAGATTATTTTTAACTGATCTCTTCTGTTATCTGGTTTGTAGCCCTTTGCCCTCATGTGTTTCATCAAAACTTCTGGTAAGAGAGGCAGAAGGGGTACTGTGCACAGGAACTTCTTAAATTGACTCTGCTACAGAAACAGATGGTTTATTTTAAACCCTTAGCACAGCATCTGTGAGTCAAATGTCCTTTGAAGTGTGAGAAGGGAAATATTTTAATTAGTTATTAGGATGTAGCTAGCCAGCGATCTTTCAATTTTTTTCAGGTAGTGAGAGCAACGTTGATGCATTAGCGTACCAGGGATTTGCAGCACTTATTTCAACACTTGTTTGGAGTGAATAGCAGGCATATTCCGTAGTTCATCCTCATACTTTCTTTGGATCATAAACTATGAATCATTTATATATTTCCTGCAGGTGTATCTACTATGACTGGGCGACTGTCACCTTGTCAATAGTTTGGAATTAATTCATTAGCCATGAGTGGCAAGAGTCTCGTACATGTATCTTTTTTTACTGATAGCACCAGCAGTTAGTTCCTCATTAAAAAGCATTGAGCTGAAATCAAAACTAGAAGTTTCTTCCTTTCTCTGTGCTGGCAGTTTCCTACAGAATCTGTGAAGGCCATCTACATTAAATGCCCCTTGAGACACTGTAATTTTAAGTAAAAGGTCTTTGTTACCTGTTTCAAGTAGGTCTTCTGCTTGCTTTCATCATAAATGTTTCATTTCTGATTTCTTTTTTCTTCCTTCCTTTTAGAAGTCTTTGTAAAGGTCACAGTCTGGTTTTGTGACTTTTTTGGCACAAATATCAACAAAAATGATCCCTGAATAATGAATTGTTAGTACAATCAGAATCAGTAATTTTACATTAGGTGGATTTTGCAGTTGGGCATGGCCATTTGATAAGAAAAATGCTTTTGTCATTATAGATTGTACAAGAAAGTTGTTTGAATTATAAATGGATGTACTTACAATGTATACCTACTGTGTTATTTACAGTTTATTTCTCAATTTCATTTTTATGCCTGGAAAGAGGTTAAATGCACTAAAATATGTAGCTTCTGTTCAGGACACATCTCTGTTATGCTACAAAGCTTTGCCACTTTGCAGATGTGCTTAAAGTTTTAGGAGTTGATCAATTTGAGATGCAAATCCTGGATATTCTGTATACTCTTTATGATTAACACAGTGAAGATGAATGTCACTGAGTAGTTTTGTAGCAGAGGTTTTTTGGAACTCTTCATGAGTAGAGGAGTTAGTGCTCATTGGATGTTTCAGCTTATTTTCCCTGACTAAATCTGATTTTGTTGTTGGTTTTGTGTTCATAAAAAGGATAAATAATCCTAAAACAGAAGTATAAATTCTAATAAGTTTGGAGATGGTTGGGGTTTATCTGAAGAAGGTTGAGTGTTTTGATTGACAGGAAATGCCCCCAAAATGCAAAGCCATATTAGGGGTTTTTATTTCCTTTTTGTTGGGGGAGCGTGGGAATAGAAAATTCATGTCTTGCAAGTATTTAACAAATTATTGGCCCAGAGGAATTATCATGAGAAATAACTCAGAGTAGTGATATTAGATTGTTCTTTAAGTGTTTAACAGCAGCACAATGTGGCATTGACAAAATACACTGTATATTTAGTTACAGAAAAATATCAAAGACAGTGTCTGGATTGCCTTTTTATTAAATGTATTCAATAACTTAGTATATCTTTCTCTATAGAAATTGAGAGGTACAGTAAAAAGTACCAGGACAGTGAAAAGAAGCATCCAACATGGACCCCAGGTAATATCTGAGATTATTAAAGGCTCATTTCTTATTAACCTGTGAGATGTTCTGCTCTTTAACATGTTTGAGTCATTGTTTTTAAAGCAATAAAAAAAATATACAAATTCTTACCAAGTCATGTGCTCCTTGCTGCATGTTTCCAGATCAAGGGAAATTTGTTTGCTTCTTTTAATCTATTTGCTCAGTTGAAACAACTGATTTGCAATGACATGCAATCTTTAGCTCTCAGTAACTTCCTTATCCCTTAGTTACCAGTTTTGAACTGGAAACAAACACTAAAAATAACCCAGTCTGATGTCTCGGTCACAGGTAGAGGTATTTTACATTAAACTTCCACAATTGTGTCTTTACAGTTCATTACTCCAAACCTAATAATAGAATGTAAACTGAAGGGCATGTGGGCCACTGGGAGGGCAGAACATTGGCTCTTTGGAGCAGATAGCAGTTGTCATGAAGTGAGTGAAATGCCAGTTCCTCTGTGTAAGTAACTGACACGTGGAAATAGAATCAAGCACAGCAGGGGCCCCCACATTTCCTTAGTGGGTGGGAGGAGAAAGATTACAGCTCTAAATCATCACTCATCTATAATAAAGCTATTTGTTCTGTACAGATTGGAGAAGACTCCCAAGAGAGTTAAAGCCAAAGGAAAAGACCAAAAAAGGTATATTATATGTTAAAGGAGCATTTAGTACACACTAATTGAGTGGTAGAAGACATACTGGAGCTAGTTAGAGGAAAAAAAATAGAAATTACAGAGCTTTTGACAAATTATTACTGTTTTAATTAGTCTGCTTGGCTTTTGTGGGTTTTGCTTTGCTTCTGTAAGATGTTCTAACTTACTGGAACAGGTTTATCTCCCTTCCCTCTCATACTTATGTATCATATTAACATAGGATATACCTAACAGTGTAAGAGCAAAAAAAACCCAAAAAAACTAAACCACTTTTTGATTTGAAAGTTTGTATTTTTTAGCCAAAACTCACCCTGTTATTCATCTGGCCAGTCTGATTTCCTTTATACTTTGGGTTTCTCAGTTACATTGCTTCTGATTTGGTTGATCTCTGTGTTTTCTTTTAAATATTTTATATGTAGTTTAACATAGGTTATTTTCAATTTTCCCTGGTTTTACTTTGTTTATTTATTTTCAGCTTTCTTCTGCAGAACTGTGAACCAGGTCCTTCAACAGCAGTTGGAACTGGTATTGGTTGCTCTTAGAGGAAAAAAAATACTTTTTTATTACACAGCTTCATACATGTATTGTTCTCACAGTGTTTTCTAGCATGCATGGCAGTTTTCTTTAAGCTCTCTGTAGAAGTCTGTGGCTCTATGTGAAGTAACACTTGGCCTCCTGTATATATCTGTCTGTTTTATATGATCGCTTACTGTTTTGTTCTTTTTGTCCAAGTCCTTCATGTGTCATTTTTTCAGTTCAATGATAAAATAGAAAAAGAAAAGGAAATGTGCAGTAGTCATGGAGACTGGCGCAGCTGGAAGCTTTTTTGCTTTTAAGAACATCATTGAGAAGCATGGTACTAAGACAGACTGCAAGATTCAACTAAAGATTAGATACTTAAAAGCTTTAAAGGTTAAACTAAAATTGCTTTTTCCAAAATAGTTTCTTCTTCAACTGTATGGCCTCTTTTGAGCCTGTAGGTAACGATTAGGTCCACAAGATCCAGTGAAATCATAAGTACCTTGTTACATTAATATTGTTCCTTGTTACAATAATGTTGTGACGATCACAAAGAGGGAATCACTGCTCGCTGTGGGGATTTTTCCTCTTGTGCACATTTCTCTGTTTGCTCTTAAAAGTGCATTTTTGTACATAGTTGTAAGGGCAATGATCTGCTGACCATCAGAATTAGATTGCATTAGTAAGTGCCTTTATAAGCAAAAATAATGTGATTTTAGTTTTTTTCAGGGAATCCTGATGATACAGAGGCCATACAGCAGTCATTATCATTAAGGAGGTCTGTAAATAGCTAATCAGTGACACATCAGCCCTTCTGGTAAATACCTTTGTTGTAGTTTGAGGACAGACATCTTAGGTGACAGCTAATCACTGAGTGGAACAAAGGTAAGGGAGTCAACAGATCTGCACCAAAATTTAAACAGCTCTCCTCTTCTGCCTCTGTCAATTGCAGGATTGGTTTTGAGATCACCACACAGCTCATAGACAAAGACATGTTTGTTTTTATACATCTCTCCCTCCCTCTTTCTGGTTTTCCTGGATGTTTTACCTAACACTTGACCACCTGTCTGCTTGGTGACAAAACTTTGGTTAGAATTCCACATCTCTGACACACTTACCTGGGCTGTGGACCACAGTACCCTACATACCAGCAATGCCATTTAAGAAACCCAAAGTATTGACTGGATTCACCTCTTGTAGACCAGGTATATGCAGGTGGCTGTATACATTTAAACATGAGTACTGTGAGAAGAGCTATATGGAAAGATTGGATTGTAATTCTGTAGCTATTTTGCATGGAGTTCTAACAGTGGGTCGTTGTCTCTAATTTTATAAGCTCCAGCGACACCCAGCATTTAAGGAAAGATCTTGCATTGTCTCTGGAAGCCTGCAGAGGTTCATGCAGAGATGATAATTCTGAATTGTACTTTCCACTTGTTTTCCTTGAAAACTTCCTCCACAGTGGATGAATTTGCCTTGATGCTGTTCATCTGTTATTACAGAGTAGCTTGACTCCCCTTAGCTTTGTGCAGTGCTTTTGTCACTTAATCCCTTCCTAGGCAAAACACTGAAATGAACTGAATGCTATTTGTCACAAATGCTTTTGACAAAATGCAGTTCTTTTAGCAGTTTCTACTGTTCCATTTCCTCAAGTATTAGGCCAGATAACCAAGTTCCTGTCTGCTCCAGAAAGGGTGCCCCTTCCATCAGTCCACACTGTTTTTCTTTCTGATACCACTTAGTGCAGCCTAGCATAATAAAAAGTGGACGTTATGTAAACTGTCTTGCTTGAAGCTTGTTCATCAGCTGTGTAGCTACACCCACGAGGCACTTCACCCAGCAAGTTTTACCCTACTGAAAAGAGACAGTCTGTTAAGTACAGCCCCGTGTTTTAAGTTTTGCAAGATCATACCAAATATAGCAGGAGCTAAAACACAGATACTGGAAAAAGGATATCTCACAAAGTTCTCTAGATGCTTTTACATCTCTTTCTCCAGATCTCTTTGTTTCTTCTCATCTACTGGTCAAATTGGACTTCTGGAATTGAGGCAGCCTTAGTTTGGGGTGCTGCAATTCAGGTGGCTGTCACCTGGGTATGTGGAATGTTATTTTTGACTTTTGCTCCATTATTTATTTAAGCAGCATAATGAGGTTGGATTGTAGGGAGTAATTTGATAAAGATTATGTTCATGAATCAAGAGACTAGGTGGAAGTAGGCACTGTGGACTGATTAATGAATAGTCCAAAAGCCTTCTAGCTGCAGTAACCATGCCTAGTGTGCTGGAGCTAATAAACTTTGTCTGCCTTCTTTTGTGTCTGAAGTACCCAGCTGCCACTAGTGTGTTTCATAAATTAGTAACATTAATGAGTTTTTATGTTTTCAAGATGATAAAAGATAACAGTTGAGATGTTATTTCTAGGTTTTTAACATTCTGGCAGTATGTAGGTGAAAAGTATTCTGTGAAGTTGAACATCACTTTGGCCAAACATTTGGTCAGCATTCAAAATTAATTTCAGACTGGCCCTATAGGTATCACACTTACATAAATCAGGTACCTAACACATCGTGGATGATGAAGCTCAAAGCAGAAGATACTTTTAATACAAACAGTATGGAATTGCCACCGCATACTTGAAGATGTAAGTTCTGAAGAGCAAGTAAAAAGGGTAGACTTGTGTTCTTCCATACGAAAATTACAGCTATGTATTTTATTTCAGCAGGTGGCAAAGCAAAGAAGGAAAAAAGCTCCAATCATAAAAGTAATCTGGATATCTTGAAAAAAATTGAGGTAAGATGTGCATACTCCAAATTCCACAGCAGAGATTGCAGAAGGAAAAAGAAACCTTTACTATGTTTTCTTTGATACAAATAGAATAACCCAAGTCGCCTTTTAATGTTCTTTCTACTCTGACAGACAGCCGTTCTGCTATGCTGCATAAGGGACAGGATAAGAATAGACCCTGGTTGTGGGGAAACTATTTCCCTTGCTCCTGTTGGAGCACAAGTCACTGGCAGTGATGTAGCCTAATTGTGAAGAGCAGAACTACTGTGAGAGCTTATTGAAGGAGGAATTGGTGTCAGAGCTTTTAAATATATTGCTATTACAGCAGTCTTCTGAGTGGGATACTTAGTAAGTTGAGGTGGGGGGAAAAACAAAAAGAAAACTGGAAGGCAACTACTCACCGTGTAGGAATGGGAAGCTTAAAGGTGAAACAGCCTTGTGTTCTTTTCTGTTGCTGATCCGTCAGTTATTTGGTGCAGACACGTTATTCCACACAGTATGTGGTATTGCTTCATCAGGTTTGACATGGGCTTCTACTGTCAGTTACTCTAACAGTGGATGGTGAAGGGAATCATCTCAATTTATTACACAAGACATACTTTTTTAGACTTCAAGTCCAATCAAGTAAGTCCTTATGAAGTTCCTTGAAGTTCCAAGTTCTTTGCTTGATCAAGTAAGTCTTTATGAAGTTCTCATGCTTCACATCATGTTGCTTTAACTATTGACAAAACCACGTGCACAGCAATGTCACGCTATCTGCTTTGCTGTTAACTTGAGCATAACATTCTGGTAGTGTGGAGGATGTGCTGCTGCTGTAATATGGGATTACCTCATAAAGGAGATTTGCCTTGTGACAGGAGTTGGAAAAGAAGGATGATGAAGAAAAATCTGAAGATGAGAAAGATGAAATTAAAGACAAAAAAGGTGAAGATGATGAAGAAGATGAAGCAGCAGAAAAGTCAGCGGAATCTGATGAAGAGGAGAATGAAGAGGTACCATGTTAGCTGTCTCTATTTAGTCAGATCCCACTTGCTGAGTAGTGTGTTGGCTGAGGGAACAAGAAATATCCCTAGCTTCTCTAGTGCTGAGGGAGGGTTGCAGTGAGAGGCATTGTTACTTTACTTTGTTGTAGTTTATTAAAGTGGGTGGTTTACAGTTTTTACACCCTAACATCTTAAAGTATTGCAAGCAGAAACATGTCCTTCCAAAACCAATACCTAAAATTACTCTAAACTAAAATAGTGATGCCTCTTCAGATACATGAACCTCATTCCTTTTCCAGTAACAGTGACCTCCTGTTTAAAAACATGAGTGCTCAACTGCAGTTTTAACCATGTTTTCTTTCATAACCTGTCTCTCCCACAGCCGTAGTGACAGATTACTTTTTTCCCTTTTGTTTAGGAAAATGATTACATTTCTTCATACTTTGAAGATGGAGATGACTTTGGTGCTAGCAGTGATGACAATATGGATGAAGCAACATACTAGCCACTTTCACTACTCAAGCCTTACACTACTTGAAATAAGAGTTCTGGAGTAGACCGAGTATCTACAAAAATAAGTCTTTAGCATGGATGGATTTAAGTGTACCCTCCACAAGGAGGTTGGACAATCACTTTTAACTGCACTATGCTGTAAAACAGGGTATGAGATCCTTGGTTCTGTTCTTTTGCCAAGTGTTCTGCAGACACGCACCTTTAAGGTTCTCTGGAGTGCCCACTGATGGAGTAAGCTGCAAACCATTGATTGTATTGCCTCTGCACCGAAAAAGAATGTGTATGTTTTAAAAGAAATTGTGCCTAAGCACTTGCACTAGTTGGTTCAATGCTTTAGCAGTCAGATCTTGGAAATCAGTGACATTCTTGGTGACTGTGGCTGAAGAGACATGGCCTTTACTGACATGACCTGCTCATGTTTAGTAGCTGTCTTCCATGAAGGGATTTATCTAACATCTAACTTCAGGTGAATGAAAATAATCAACAACTAAGCACTTTAATATCAACTGATTTGAAAGGGCTTTAGTTAGTACAACAGCAAACTATTTTTGAAGACCTGCTATTCTAGTTTAAAAAAAATTATTATTTGCAGTACTTTGATAAAAAGGGCCTATAACATTTAACAATGTGTTATATCACCTTTATGAATCAGCATGAGTAACAAAGGGAATTTCATTAGAAAGAATGTATGGCAGAATTTAAGACTGAGAAATGATAGAATCCTAGTTTTCATCAGTGGCACACAGATCAGACAAGAATTTTAGTCTTTTGACTCAGTTTCTCTACCTCTTAAGGTGATGCTAACTTTGTAACAGCTGGACTTGATGATCTTAAAGGTCTCTTCCAAGCAAAACAATTCTGTGGTTTTCAAGGTCCTATTGTCCTTTGATGGTACAAAATATTGTCAGTGTTGTTGAATTGCTACTGTTCTTGGTTTTGTTTTTTTTCGCTTTCTTAATATATTCTGTTCCTGATATTATCAGTTCTAATGAAAGAACCCTTTGACAACAAAACCAATTATTTTATCAGCAAAGGAAAGTACAGAAGCTTTCATTCCAAGTTTGGCATTCTGTCAAGCAGCACTTGCCTCACTGGTGGCTGGAGAACAGTACTACATTATCCTCAGGACCTCTGTATGCAAGAAATTGTTCTGAATGTGTAGCTTTGAAGTGTTCTGATCAAATACATAGCAGATGTACAGGAAATCAAACTAAAATGCCACACCAGTCACACACCTCTGAGGTATACCCTTTTTGAGTGTTCATTCCTATAAAAATAATATTTAGTAAACATTCTGCTGCACTGCAAACGAAATGTATCCTGCATGTTGATTTTAACATCACACAAACCCGCATTTTGTGAACAGGTGTGCCTGTTTCTTGCAGTGACAGAGAAGAGAGAAAGAAGCTGTTTTGAATATAGCTGAATTTGCTTGCCTCATATAACTAGTATGACTTCTACTAGCTGTTTCTCTCCTCTACAAGCTAAACAGGGTGACCCCTTGCCTCTCACAGAAGGAATGCAAACAGACAACCTTTGCCAGAGAGGAATTAGAGGATTAACTAGATGACTGGTGACTTTCTTCATTCCTCATACTGCTGACAGGAGAGAACTGCCTCCTTGCTGTACTGTTACTCTGGCAGAAATCAGGACTCAGACCTGTGCAAGGCGAGATGTGGTCACCTTTATCCTCTGGTGGGAATGATCTCCAAATGAACCTTTTGGGACTAGTTTAACAAGGGCAAGTAAGGCCAGTGCTTCTCAGCACACGAAGTTCTGCAATGGACAGCTCCGTGAAACGGCACAGCTGAAGTGACGTTGAAATTGGTCTGTTCCCCAGGTGTAACAGTTCTTATATACTCATTTGTTGCAAGACCATAATGCTGATAAAACTCAGGCCATTCTTTGGGTCTCAGCAAACTTAGGGTTTGGGTATTCAAATCCAATCTTGACAACATAGCAGAATAATACTACTTCACAGAAGGCAGCACTGCTTTCAGGGCATAAGAACCATCAAAGAACATCATTGATCCCTACCTTATTTTTTTCATGCCTATTTCTGAATCCCCTATTCACAGAGCTAACAGGTTCTCAGAACTTCAGCAGAAAAGTTTCAAGTTCTACCAGGCACAGGATAAACCATAGGCTGGCACAGGATAAACCATTAAGGTTCCAGTCACAGTATGCCTCATACAAATGCTACCAGCAGCTACTGCCATTAAGTGTTGGCCAAGAATTTTTACTTTAGATCATACACACAAACAGCAAAACAGATATAAGTAGTGGTTTCCTGTAATAAGAAATGTGAAGTATATAGAGATAAGAATACATTATATGCACCACTTCCACTGCAGTCTAAAATAAAATCTTTATTTTGTGTATATTATGTTCTTCTAAAAGGAGCAGAATTATTTTAAATAAGACTTGTGTCCTCATTCACCAACATTTTAAAAAGTTATATTTTCAGCCTTTATAAAATAGTTATACAAAGACTATTTGTGACGACATACTCCAAAATACAGCAGATTTAAAGCATTTACATTTTACTTGATCCAACAGTGCAATATGCACTTAAATTTAAAACCAAACTCCCAATCAACAATGTGATGTAATTAATCTAAAAATTATTTAACGCTCAGTTGTTTTTATGTTCTCTGTTGCTTTTTTAAAAGAAGTCAGTTTCTAAAAGACACACAGCAGTTACCCTGTTTACTCAGGGATGACACATGATGCATTTTCAGTTGGGTTGCACTTTGGAACAAACAGTAAAGATCGCTGCATCCTGCAAAAAGCTAAGCCAGCTGATGGTAGTAGATTACCAGTACCAAGAAACAGCAGTCTTCATAAAGTTAGCTCTGTAAATTAAAAATACACTAAAGTATTTTAAAGCCATGCAAGGCTCTTGGTTAGAGCAGGACATAGTCCAGTAAAACAGCTATCCCTTTGTGTTTTCTAACTATTCATCTTTAAGCAAACAAAGGCTCATCACAGGTTGTGACAGTAAGCCACAGGCTTTCCAACACTAAATTCTCTGGTATTATCTCAGGCTTTGGGCTTTACTTAGCTGTACTACCTTGGGATGAAGAGCACCAATTAACAACCAGTCTCTTTATTTGTACATCAACAGGACACAGACCTTCCTGACCCAGTCAAACTGCAAGTGAGGTGAGGTTCACTTCTATACCAATGGCAGTTTAATACCTATCAGCAGTTCAGGTATGTGCAGTAAGCTAGGCTCATGTTGCATCATCACAACACCTAATTTCATGTTCTTTGACAATTCTGTGACAAATAGAAGGATAAAGTATTAAAAATGCTATTATAATACTGAGGCTTCAAGAGCAGAATGAAGGGAAAGTAGCAAACCAACAAATAAGCTCGTTTCAGTCCTACAGAGAAAACATTTGTCTTACTGTGCCAAAGCCCTGTTGTCTGGACTATAGTAAGTCACTTTTTGAAGCCACCAGAAATTACTTTGCAATGCAGTTTTTATACAGCCTTACCCAGAACTGAAACTTCAGTATTAGTGCTTCTGATACTCTTTTCATGGATGGAAATGCTATCTTAGAAGATCTTTAAAAACAAGCATTATGTGAAGTGTTAAGTTTGTGCCTGTTCACAATCCCTCTTCCGGGGTGGAAACTGAGTAGTCTCACTCTCTCCACAGATACCACTTTGATTCCAGGGTTCAAAAGCCACAGATCACAGTTCAGAGATCCAGCTATAAAGCATTTCCCTTCAAGCTCTTCAATAAAATACAGTTAAAATTTCCCTATTCATGTTCATATCCTTGGTATGCCAGTATTTGTTCCACTTAGTGGGGCAAGAGATGTCCCAAGAACAGATGGGGCATGAGCCTTCACGTTCCTAAGTTTAAGTCAATAAAGCTTTTTGGAATACCTCCAATAGCTGGGAAACATTCACTTTGTCAGACTTTTTATGTGGTATACAACATACTGGAAAAACTCAAAGCTTCTAAGAGTAGTTTAAAGGATAACAATTATTGCTCCATTTTCCTCTTTGTATGTCCTATTCAAGTCAGTTATCTTGCGCTTCGGTAAGAAACAGCACTTTAAAATGGGCAAGGACAATCTTACTCTACAAGGCAAATACAAAAAGTTATAGGCAGCATCTCAGTTTATATTTAAAAGTATTCTAAGTACACAAGTACCTCCGTATTTGTCTAACTAGAGTAAAAGTTTGGGGTTTTTTTTGGTTCATCTTTTAGCATTTTCAAGTAAGACAGAAAAGGAGAAAACCAAGGTTTTTCATGGAACCCCAAGTGAACCATTCAAGAACCGAGAGGTGGATGAATACTTCCCAAAGAACAAGTCCAAAGCTGGAAGTGGTCTACCCTGCTGCAATTTAAGTTTATTGCTAGAAGCCTTTAAATCTCATTTGTATTTTTTTCTAGGAGATTTATGGGAAAAGTTAGTGTTTGAGGTTCACATGCACATGACAATTACTGCACTCAGTACCCACAAGACTGCTGTCTGAAGAACCAGTTGGTCCTGAACTAAGATTAACTGGAGGGCAAGGGAAGAAAATGAATCCATTAGCATAAAGGATTACTGCAGTAGTTACAGCAGGGTGCCACACATCTGCAGTTCAGTCCACCAGATAAGTAGCGCAGACCAATTCAGTCATTTTTCAGTAGGATATAAGAGAAGGATGTGACATTTCAGCAAGGCTTTTACTTGAGCTGTATCGAGGCACTGAGTCATGCAAAAGAAGATTGTCCCACTGCCTGTACTGAAGAGTGCTAAAGAATGGGCTGACCACAGGCACAAGATTTGAAGATTACAGCTTATTTATTAGCTACTGCCTCCATCCATATTTTTTTTTTAAGAACATCATAGTGGCTTTTAATTGTGGAATGACTGCTTTGTTTTTTTCTTTTAAATCTTACTCTATTAGAAAGATAAAAATTATGAGAACAGTTTTTAACTGACAAGTGTAAACTGATATTAAAATGGCAAGTGTACTACACATTCTATGTTTAGAAGTCAGATATCCCCAAATGCCCATCTAAGGGCTGTAAAACATACAGACTACATTTTTTTCACCTTGATTAAAAAAAAAAAATACGCCTATCAAAATAGAAAAAAAAAGTGCAAAGCTTCATAAACAATTGTATACCTTAATTTGTATCTCAGTCTTGCATTAAAATTCCCCAACTCAGGCACAGCCAGAGGCTACAGGATCTACGAAAAAATCCTGGTAGAGGAACACTGCCTTTGAAGGCAAGTCACACATCAGGACACATTTCTCTGTTCCAGATGCCTTCTGCATTCTGTGGTTTCTTCTTTATCTAACATGTCTATGGATTACAGTTGCTTGGCATTTTCTGTTTTTAAGGCTGAAAGTCTCCTTGATAATCAACATTTATAACATTGGCCGGATTTATTCCATTTTCTATTTCTTTCTGATGTGATGCTGCTGTGACAAACAACTGGGAAGATTCCATTGTTGAGTGGTGACTGACATCTGCTTTCACCAGAACTTCGTAATACAGGAGGTAAAAAACTGGAGTTACTATGCCAATAATCAACATAATCACCACAGCTGTCCACCATCCGATGCCCCAGTCTGCTCCATAGTAAGGATCCTTGCATTTTTTAGTTTTACCATCCATTTCAAAACAGACCTGCTGAGCTGCTAAGGCAGAAACAACTTCATTAAGATTCTCTCTCTTTGTATCATTGCATTTCACTATTTCTTCTATATCTCGATCAACTTCTTTTAAGAAGCTTCCAGCAGTCTCACTAGCAGAAAACTTATCAGAAGGTGACACCTCTTGCACTTCTGGGGAGCAGTAAGCAGGCCGAAGGACAGGTCTTCCTTTTGGAGAGACGTGTGTTTCAGTCAATACACTGAACTTCTTCACGGGGATTTTGATGGACCTCAAGGCAAAAAAGTCTTGATCATTGATAAGATTGTTAACTCTCTTGATATCTGCAACCTGAAAACAGAAACAACAGTTTAGATGCCAAAACTCAATGAACCAAAGCTCTTTGGGAGTCTTACCTCTTTCAGAAACACAATTCTTCCACTGTGAAACATAGGCAGAACCTTTGCTTTGTTTGGCTTTTGGCTTTCAAACCAATACTCAGTCACACAGCATGAGGTAAGAAGAAGGTCAAAGACCAAATCTGAACAATCTCAGAGCAAGAAGGTAATTACAAGGTAACATATGTCCGCTCTTCAAATAAGGCTGAAAATCGCTTCATGAATGTATATTAACATATATCCACCTACCAGTATCTCTGAAATGAATGAGACTAAATGAGCAAGGTAAACGCAAGTGTTCCCAAATGAGGTAGATTACTGTGAGTTCCTAACTAATTTGAAAACTTCCAAGATACAATAAGTTATGAGCTTCCAATTAATATAGTCACAGATATGGTTTGGATTCTCTTTCTGCTTTCAGGGGCCAAGGCAGAAACCACATACAACTTAAAACTGTCATCTTCCCCCAAGTCATCTCTCCCTTTTCCTTACTAATGATCAAAATTAATCGCCTTTTGTTCTCAACAAGTTCAGATTTCAAGTCTTAATGTGAAATACTCTGTAAGGATTTAAGTGCCCTTGGAGAATCAGTCCCCATCTGTGACATAAATCTCCTCAACACAGAAGGTACAAACCTCTCCATAATCGAGTACTTAAAAATCAGTACACTTTCCTGGTTTAAGGTGTGAAGTACCCAAGTTCAGATTCTTCCTGTCTTCATTTGGCAAACATCTACCTCAGGAGAATTACAGGTAGAAAACAAAGTCATCTTGAGACTCTTGTTGATTTGACTGTTCCACTTAGAACACAGACGCAGTGAAAAGAAGTAAGGTAGGGCAATCAGTGTCTGCCGTCTGCACTAACCTCGTAACATGAAGAACATCAGCTCCTGTGAATTTTTTTATGTGCACCACAATCAATAAATTTGATAGATCAGATGAGCATAAAGGACTACTGTTTACCCTAGCAATTAGCAACTCCACCACAATTTGTGATTTGTGGCTAAAGCCTTGGACCACTCTTCCACATTCTCCAGGAATCTCCATTAAAGAGCACAACTGTTATTTTTTATTTCTTATTTGGGGCCTGCTCCTGTAAGTCTGCTCAAAACACCCAACTGTAGTAGGTTCTGAAGCCAAGAATTGCTTAATGAGGCTAAGGTCTGTCACGGTTAATAAACACATCAAGACATTGCTACTTAAATTCACAAGAGGCTCCTAATTCTGCTTCTGCCTGAGGAATCAAGATGACAGCAAGACTTCTTTAAATATGGCTTCTGAATTTGACCTCTTGAAAACAGCCAAGAGACATAGCCAATTTCCTGTTAAAACTAGGCACATAAAGGTCGGCTGTCATCAACCAAGAGAAAGCCTCTGCTTAGCTTTAGTTAGTACTAAACACCCAGAGTTACTGTCCAGGAAGGATATTCCTGGACAGTAAGTTCATTTAGGTTGAAATACACTTTTAAGATCAGCAAATCCAACTAATCAATAACCCAGCACTGCCAGATCACCACTAAACCATGTCCCTCATCTACATAGCTTTGAAATCCTTCCAGGCCTAGAGACTCCATCATCTCCAGGGGCAGCCTGTTCCAGGGTCTGACAACCCTTTTGGGGAAGAAATTGTCCCAACTTAAACCTCCTCTGGGTGCAGCCTGAGACGGCTTCCTCTTGCTCTGTTGCTTGTCACTTGGGAGAAAAGATTGTGCCTTCACCTGGTGCAACCTCCTGTCATAGAGTTTTAGACAGCAATGAGGTCTTTCCTTAGCATCTTTTTGTCCAGACTAAACAACCCCAGTTCCACCAGCTGCTCTTCACAACACCTGTTCTCCAGACTCTTCACGAGTTTAGTTGCTCTTCTCTGGACCTGCGTGCTTCAGCAGCAAAATGCCCTTATTGTGAGTGGCCCAAAATTTAACTTGGTACATGAGATGAAGCCACCTGCGCTGCGTGCAGGGCTGAATCACTGCCCTTATTCTGACGGTCACACTATTGCTAATACAGGCCAAGAAACTCTTAGGTAGAATCAGCAGCACGGGCAAACACCAGAAGAGAAAGGCTGGGGCACCAGGCGGAAAGCTCCCAATGGTACAGTACTTTTGTCCTAGTAAATGTTTAGGCAACTTAAGTGAAATTCAGAAGGACAGTAAAATTAAGGCAGTTTTAAAATCCTCCCTTAATGGAAATAAGGCTTCAAACCAACCCTGAATGAGGTTCAGCAATTCCCTCCTCATCGTTACCTCTGACAGCAAAGACAGCACTACCAGAAGCGCGCACACGCTTTGTGATAGTGCCACAAACAAGACCAGACATTTGTTTCTTACCCTTATGCTAGCTTTAAGCAAAAAACCTTACAAACCTGGAACTTCAAGCTGACTCTGCACTGTCATACAAACATTCCGTTGTCATTTTTTACTCCTAAAGAGCACGGCATTACCCACATAGATGTTAACAGCCACATTAAGCCACGCCACCAAGGGACCGGACCCGTCTCCGGGCAGAGCACCGAGGCATACCCGATGCCGACGACGCGCTCGGGACGCAGCAGCAGCGGCAAGCGCCTGCGAACTTACCGAGCAGCAATACTGAAGTGCGATGGCGTTCAGAGTGTCTCCCTCCTGGATATCCTTAGTTAGCAGGACGATATCATCCAGTCTGTCCCGCGATGCGCTCCTTCGCACCTTCTCCCTGCCCCTCGGCCGCAGCTCCGACACCTCTCCATCCTCCTCTAGCCCCTCGCTCTCTGCGCCCGCCTCTTTCACGAAGGAGTACAGGTGACCGCTGATCGGTGGCTGCGCTACGGCTGGCGGCTGCAGGCCGCAGCCGGCGCCTCTGCTGGCCATTCTCCGCGGATAGCTCTGTAGAACAGACCGCAGCCGTGGGGCCTTCCGCGGAGGATCCCCACACCGGCCTCTCCCCCGCCCCAAACTCCCTCCACAACGAGACAAGAGCCAGCCCC
>VWZI01017227.1:103238-120598 GCA_013396835.1 Psilopogon haemacephalus | reverse complement strand
ATGGCGACCACAATGGCGGCCGGGCCGCCACGTCCTCAGAGCGGTCCCACCCCCCAGTGCCGGCTGCGCAGCAGCCCTTAAAGAGACCGCGGCTCACATCCACGTTTCGGGTGCTGCAGTTCTGACGACGAAGGCGGAAATTGGTTTTAGCTGAGGGTATACAGCCGCGCCTTGCCCTTGAGGGGCTCCGCGCAGACGTCTCCCAGTGAGTGGAATCGAGCCGCAGCTCTTTCATTCGCCGCTTCTGTTCCCGACCGTCGTGGTCTCGGCTCAGGGAGCTCCATGAGGCGGTGGTTTGGGTGTGCCAGGGGACGAAAATCATAGAATTATGGAATGGTTTGGGACCTTTAAAGGTCATGTAGTCCGATCCCCTACAGTCAGCAGGGCCATCTGTAACCATATCAGGTTGCACAGAGCCCCACACAGATGCCCCATGCGTCCAGTCATGGAGCATCTACCACCTCTCTGGCTAACCTAGTCTTGCTACCCTCGGTGTAAGAACTTTCTTCCATGTATCTAATCTGGATCGGCCTCTTTTAGTTTAATCTGCCACCCTGTGTTCTCCCACGTCAGGCCCTGCAAACAAGTATGTCCTCGGTTTTGTGAGTATTGAAGGTGTCCCCAGGCAGGAGAACCAGGCTGAGTAACCTCAACTCTCAGCTTGTCCTCATAGCAGAGTGCTTCCAGCTTTTGCGCCATTGCTGTGGCCACCTCTGGCCTGGCTCTAACACATCTATGTCTATTCTGTGCTGAGGGCTGCAGAGCTGGCCCTGACACTGCAGGTGGGGTCTCAGCAGAGCAGAGGGGCACAATCCCCTCACACGGCTCACACAGCTTTTTATGTAGCCCAGGACATGGTTGCTTCTGGGCAGTCAGTGGCTGTACATTGCTGGTTCATGTGCAGCTTTTCACCCACCAGCACCCGGAAGTCCTTCTCTGCAGGGCTGCTCTCCAGCCCTTCATCCCCCAGCTTGTATTGATAATCACAAGCTCAAAGGATGTCAGGGGTTGGAAGAGACCCAAAGAGGTCATTGACTCCAACCCCTGTGCCAGAGTAGGACCATACAATCTAGCTCAGGTCACAGAAAAATGCGGCCAGACAGGCCTTAAAAGTCTCCAGGGAAGAAGACTCCACAACTCCTCTGGGGAGCCTGATCCAGAGTACTGTAACCCTTACAGTAAATAAATTCCTCCTTTTGCTGAGGTGGAATCTCCTGTGCTGCAGCTTACATCCATTGCTCCTTCTCCTATCACAGGGAATAAGTGTGAAGAGCCTGTCCCCTCTAATGCCTGACACCCAGCCATCAGATATTTATAAACATTGATTAAATCCCCTCTCAGTCTTCTTTTCTCCAGACTAGAAAGCCCCAAACCAACACACCCAGGTTGCCCAGTCTCTCTTCGTAAGGCAGTGCTCCACTCCTATAATCATCCTTGTAGCCCTCTGCTGAACCTTCTCCAGCAGATTCCTATCTCTCTTGAACTGGGGAGCCCAAAACTGAACGCAGTATTCAAGATGGGGTCTCTCTAGGGCAGATCTGCTGGATACACTCCAGAATCTTACAGGCTTTGGCCACAAGGGCACATTACTGCCTCACTGATAACTTGTTACCCACCCAGGTACTCCCCACAGGGCCACTCTCCAGCAGATCACCTCTCAGCCTGTACAGGTGCCATTTTTTACTCCTCCCCAGATGCAGGACTCTGCACTTGTCCTTGTTGAACCATGTTTGGTTCCTCTGTGCCCAGCTCTCCACTCTGTCCAGGTCTCGCTGGATGGCCGCACAGCCTTCAGCTGGATCAGCCAAGCCTCCCAGTTTGGTGTCATCAGCAAACTTGCTGAGCAGACTCAGTCTGTCTGTCTGTCTGTCTGTCTGTCTGTCCCCTCATCAATGTCATTGATGAAGATGTTAAACAACACCAGACCCATCACTGATCCCTGAAGGACTTTACTAGTTACAGCATTCCAGCTGGACCTGGCACTATTGATCACTCTTTGAACTCTATCTTCTAACCAATTTCTAGTCCACCTCACTGTTTGCTCTTCAATCCCACACTTCCTGAGCTTGCTTACTAGAATGTCATAGGAGAAGGTCTTGCTAAGGTCAAAGTAGACTACATCCACTGGTTTCTCTGGATCTACCCATTCAGTTATGTCCTCACAGAATGGTATCAGGTTAGTCAAGCATGATCTCCCTTTGGTAAATCCATGCTGACTACTCCTGATAACCTTCTTCTCTTCCAAGTGCCTTGACATGCCCACCATCATTTTTCCAGGGATGGAGGAGAGGCTGACTGGTCAGTAGTTCCCTGGAACCTCTTTCTTGTCCTTTTTGAAGTGACATTAGCTCTCCTCCAGTCCTTAGGCACCTCTCCTGTCTGTCATGATTTTGCAAAGACGATGGAGAGTGGCAGAGCAATCACATCAGCCAGTTCTCTCAGCACCCTTGGGTGCATCTCATCAGGGCCCATAGACTTGTGAATGTTCAATTTGTGCAAATGATCCCTAACCCAATCTGCACTGACCAGTGGGGAGCATTCCCTCCTCCAGGCTTCCTCTCCTTCATCCAGGGTCTAGAGTATTGGGGATTTCCTCAACCGAGGTGCGGGACCTTACCCATGGCTTTGTTGAGTTTCATGCAGCCCCACTGTTCCAGCTTGCCAGGTCCCTCAGGATAACATCCTGTCCATCATGAATGTCAACTGCACCACTCAGCTTGGTGTCATCTACAAACTTGCTGCAGGTGCACTTGATCCCACAGTCCATTGCTGAAGAAACTGAACAGCACTGGTCCCACTAACAGCAGGTCTCTCCCTGCCCTGAAGTGCCCATGTCCAGCTGTGAAAGGAAGAGGGCTCCAGCATGACTTTCTGTGGCACCACCAGGTGCTATGAGGAAATCACACCTAGCAGTAGGCTGCAGTGGTTGGCCAGCCTCCATCACCAGTATGGCAGAGGATCAGGTTTTCCCCATCCATGTCATATATATATATACACACACAGACATATCACTATCTACCTTAGAATAGTGTTTTACTGTAGATGAGGGATGAATTGGGTAAAATTAAAGTATTTCTAAGTGCTCCCAAGCCAAGTAGCATCCACAAGAGCAATACATTTCAGCATAGATGTTCTCTCAAGACCATAAGAATTCTATGCTGTGAGAAGGTTTACATGAAAGAATATAAATATTCTCAGGTGCAGAAGTCAGCAGTAAGTATAAAACACAAAATGGCCAGATTAGGCAGGTCTGATTGCTGTGCTTTAGGGAGAGGGATGGAACAGTACTAATATGTCAAGAGGATTTCCTTCTAGCAGGAAGTTTGGCACAAGTAGCAGAAGCTGATTTTCAGGCTTTCTTACCCTGCATTTGTAAAAATATTGCTGTAGGTGCTGAGTGTAATTAGAATTGCCTCAAATTGAAGCTTCTTATGAGTCAGGAGATTATTTCATGCCCATTTAGGACATTTTCTTCAGGGTACTGCATAGCATCTTCCCCTTCAAAGCCTGCTCAGAAATAACCTTTCTATTTTTATCGTGGGTCAGATGTACAACAGATTGTGCTAATTAACATAGCTGCAATGAAGGCCTTAGATACAATCCTGCACAGGAGCCACTGCTTGCGTTGTCAGATTACATGACTAATGTGTGGACATACTTGTAGATGTTGCAGAATGATCTCTGGAGATAGCAAAATGTGACAAGGTGAATCTTTCACCAACTGTATTTACGGCAGGTGGGTACTTAATGAAATTAATTTCCCATAAACTCCCAAGTTTTCTGGTACATTCTCAAGTTGGCAAAATGTAATTATAATTTACTGAATGAGAATTTCATTGTGAGGAGGTGTCTTCACATGTGGCAAACAATATCTGTAGCACCGAGCAGTTTTGTTTTTATTTTTGAAGGAAGCTTTCACTAATAGAAGTGAAGCAACTGTAGTTGTCTGTAGCTGGGAAACCGATGACTCAGACCCTATTCATACTGTTGAAAGACTGTTTTATGAGACCCATCAGAGCTGTGAGTGGACCTGGATGGGAGTTTGAAGGCAGACTTCATATGCAGTGATGCCTGCAGCGGTGTCTGATGATTGTCCCATCATACACCACTAATGGCATGTAGTTTTGGCAGCTTTCTTTAATCTTTGGGTGGTGAGGCTGCAGAAGAGGTCAGAGTGGAGAATTTCACCATTTCTTTTATCCAAAGAGGTATACCATCAGATTAAAAAACAAAACAAAACCACAAAACAAACAAGCAAACAAACAAACCTGCTGAAGTAGCACTCTGCCTTAGAGAGAGGGAAAGAAAGTACTGGAGTTTGCTTTGACCCTGCTACACCCCTGTGTGTAACCATTTGTAACTAGTGACATTTTCCCATCAATAACAAAAGCGTATATTCCAAACTTGATGAACAAGACTTTAGCTGCACAGCTCCCATGAATGCTAATAGGAATACAGCCTTTCTACGTCGCCGTGTAGGTTGCTTTGCATATCCTAATAGTGCATTCTCAATGAGCAGCAAGGTCAGTGTTAATCACTCCATAGCATTCCAAGAGCAACTGCAGAAATCTCTATCACATTCTCTTTGGTCATGTTATATCTTGTGTGGCTTAATCAGAGCTAAGATGTTAAATATGCACATAGGAATAAGAAAAATATCTTAAGGAATTAAAAGAACTGTAAAGGAGATGTTGGAGGGCTGATATAATTTATTAGTTGTTTTTAATTTAGAAAAAAAGAAGTATGTTCTTTCTAGAAATTACACACGTCACATGCCATCTCTATTTTTCTAAGTCTTTAAGTTATTCTATGATTCAGGACTAACAGGGCAGATTTACATTTAGATAGCTAGAGCCAAGTATCTAAATGTGCGTTTTAATTTCTTGAATTACACAGTAAACTCTGACTCACTGAAAGGTGAGTCACAGAGAAACAAATATACAACCTTTGCCTCTCTCTGTTCCCTTCTTGGTAATGAGGAATGCTACTAAAACTGTAGGAAGTGGTAACCCTGAGGTACATCTGCAGCTCCCGTGGGATCCAAAGGAAATACAAAGTTATTTGGCAGTGTCTGACTGAAAGATGTATAAGGTGCAGCAAGAAGAGAGATTTATGTAGTAAGCACAGAAGTACTTGCTACCATAAAAGTAGGAAGCAAATAATGCTAAGTCTGCAAAAATGTGCAAAGCAGCCTGTTGTTCAGTGGAGATATTTTTGTCTGTACAATTCAGTTAACTATAAGCACCATAATCTGAGTCTTGATCCTCAAAACTAGCACAACCCTACTTTAGTTAGCACGTTTCCAACAGTTTTGCTCTATAATGGGTTTTAAATCACCACATTTCTTTATTTTAGTATTATGAATGTTGTTACAGATAAATGAAAATTTATCCATGGACTGAGGTTGTAATTTCATACTTTGTGTATTTGCTGCTTCTCTTTGCTTACTCAACGTGAATTTCTTAAAGTAATGTGTCCTCATAATAGCAATATGTTGTATACCTTCCATAGCACAGCCAGTAGGGTGCATTGGTTGTTTGAACTTTGGTTTTCAAAAATATGTAAAGATTTTTGTAATATTTTACTTTTTTCAGCTCAGATATTAATTGAATAAGAAAATCTACCAGTGGAAACATTCAGTTACATTAAATACTATCTAAAAATTGAGTATAGCTCTGGAAAATTTATTTCAAGTTATTCACAGACAGATTTTTGCTGTAAAATTTTGAATTTCTACTCATACCTGCATTGATAAATAAGAATTTCTGTAGTGTGATTACTGAAGGTTTATTTTATTTAAGATTCTCACAGATACCTTCCGATTTTATCCAGATGAATCTGTAGTTAAGACCAGATATATTGATGTGTTTTCCCTGAGTGAATTAAAGGGCCCTCCCTGTGCTCATCTTGGTTTTTCTCTAAAGGTATTTTTGTAGTGTAGCCAAATCTTTCACTCAGATTTGGTGGGGGACTTGTTTGTTTTTGTTAGTTTTGCTTCGTTTTCATTAATTAAACATTCAGAGAGCTTGTTGATTTTTGTTCTCTGCTTTCTCTGTCTCTCAGGTTTTTGAGAATTTGGTTCATTTGCATCCTCTGCAGTTTTCAGCATTGTTTTTACAATGCAGACACCAGAACATGATGCAGTTTCAAATATCACCTTCTTCATGCTACACACAAGGGTAAATGATTCCCCCACCCTTAACTACTGGTCACTAATCTACTATTGGTGTATTTGAAAATGACAGTAACTTGTTTTATCCCACTCACAGCACCACACTGGACACTTATGATGAGATGTTTCTCTGCTTGATTTCCTCAGATGATCCAGAATGGTCCAGAAGATCATTTATAAGGCATAACCAATAGTTTAACTTTGAAAGTATTAAGCAGTATTACAATAAGTTGTTTTAATGGAACCACCTTACAGTAAGACTTGTCACTGTAATACTGCCATTTAATTTCTGTTAACATTAATATAAAACACACTCAGTTGCATTTTTTATATTTGTAGAAAGAGTTGACAAGCAACACATCTATTGGTAAACCTTGTTGAACTACTTGAGAGAAGTATTTTAATTTGTTTATAATGAAAATTATATTTTGTTCATAATCTTTTGCTGGAGAATGCTTTTTGAGATCTATCAGCTGGTTTTTAACCCACGATACAGCATTGCACTGCTTTACTAACATTATATTTTCTTCTAACATATGGTAATGTGATTGTAAAGTTGTTCAGTTCTGCTATACCATCTTTATTACCATGATTTAAATATATAAACTTTTAGAACAATATATCTTTAAACCAAAAAATGTAGTTTAATTTAAACCAAACTGCACTATTTTTGCAAAATTACATATTATTCCATGCATTTTTCTTACCTCCTTGCAAGTGGAAACCCTGTGGTAGGATTATGATTTAAAACTGGGCTAGAATGTTGTCTCTAAATCACCACAAACCCATATGAACCTTTACAGATTTTGGCTAGATTTTCTGCCAGGTCACATTTAAAGTTTAAACTTCCTTTTGTGTCTTTGGAATTGGTTGTTACAGACATTTAAAACGTGGTTATTAAATTTATCATAGACTTGCCAGCTCTGTGTTTTTCCCTTATATCTTTAATCTGCTATAATTCATAATTTTAAGTGTTTGCTCTCCAGTCCCCTTTCTTTGTAATCTGTTTACTGATGTATTTATTTTGTTTCTGACTGATTTTTTTCCTCTGCACCAACCTGCATGCCTGTTCAATTTCTTGCTTCAATGTAGAATACTGTCTTTTTGTCACTCCAATAAATAATCTTTTTCTTAACTCTGAAAACAAAAAGCTTAAGACTTTTGTGAGTGTGTCCCCCCACCCAGGAAGGAGTTTGAATGGTTATGGTATTTTTTAAGTATTTGGATTTGAGCTGTGGCAGAAGATTTCTCTGGAACTGGTAGCTTACCCTTACTGGTGACAGAACTATGCAGGTATTGTTGGATCTTCAATGATACACGTTTTCATGGTTGCAAGCCCACCAGCATACAGGTTTTTACTGTGTATTAATGAATTGCTACAACAGAGGCAATCTTTCACTAGCAAACATTGTCCTTTGATGTCATTCCACTGAGTGGGAAAGTGCCCTTACAGAGGCCCCAATACACCCATGCAGTCCTGTCAGCAGTGCAGCCCCTTCTTCTTCCACCCTTCTCCTGTTCTTCCCGCATGAAGAGAAGCCAATAAGAAACTGAGGGGGTTGTCTGGAGTATCCTAGCATTGCTCTCATCCCTTATTATAAGCTCCTCATGGCTAGCATAATGGGGCATGCGGAACAGCTTTTAGAAAAGGGAGAAGGAATAGTAGCAAGGAGTGGGAGCATGAGTAAAGAAGTTATCTCATGGTAAAGGATCTTATTCTGTGTCTTGGAAAGCTTTAATACAAAAGTAGGGATCATATTCACAGCCTGCTAGATTGATAAATATTTGAACCGTGTATTTTGGGTACCTTCAGCTTTCATCTGTAATGGCATGTAAATTAAATTGTTCAATTTATACTCTGCTGATATTAGTAGCAGCAATGCTACTGTAACTGTAAAAACCTTGTAATGTTTTCTTTCAAATTTTCAGCATAAAGTTGATTAAAAAAAAAAAACAACAAGTCCTATAGCTATCTTTAGTCTAGGACATTTATCAGTGTAGAGCTGAAGAAGTGGTTGTTTTTCATGCAAAACATGCTAGCTTTTTCTTTGCCTTTGTCATTTCCAGATAACCACAGCATCTTTGCATCTTTTAATAAATACCTTGTGAAATAAATGATCCATTTCAACTTTTTAAGAACTTAAAATCTGAATACAAATGTCCAGTTTATGTCCAGTTTATGACATAAGTAAGCGATTTAGTAGACCCAGAAACTCTTCGGTGGGCACATTTTCATGAATTTTAAAACAGATTCCCTCCACTCCTGTTTTCTATTTGAGTCATTTTCTACATGGGACAGCAGAATGTGTCAGAAACCTTTGAGTTCTTTCAGCAAGTATCAGGCATGTTAATGCAAATACATTACAAGTAAATCCCTCTATAAGGAGAGACAGTAACATAGCCCACACTGTCAGTAAAGTGATTACAAGGTATTAATATCCCTACTGTGACAAGATGTATTTAATGAGAAGCAACAAGGAATTTGTTTTATTAGTTCGTCCTCCACCCTCGTGTAATAAATCTTAAAAGCTTCAATATTGATTCAATGAAACGAATGGCTGAATCGTTCTGTAGAGGCTCTGACAAGTGGACAAATGCTTCCATGGTTACATTGTGCTATGCAGTATGGTTACTGAGCTTTGTTGGTTTCCTCCCTCTGCCATTGAAGTAAAATAAGAAACCACAGGGAAGCACCACATATGGTGGGCACAAACTGGAGACAATTTTAAAAGACCAAGTTAGTTAGTCTTATGCAGATTTTAAACAACATGGAGTTTATTGATTTATACTTTATACCTTAAATGTACATTTCAGTGCTTTCTCTTTCAGATATTACTTTCTCATGGAACATTCCTGTTACTTGTCTGAATCATCTCTTGCTTTTGATTTGCAAGGCCATAAATTGAAAGGCTTTCTGCAAGTGC
Organism: Psilopogon haemacephalus; assembly: GCA_013396835.1. Taxonomy (NCBI): domain Eukaryota; kingdom Metazoa; phylum Chordata; class Aves; order Piciformes; family Megalaimidae; genus Psilopogon; species Psilopogon haemacephalus. The sequence continues at coordinate 111,502 of VWZI01017227.1, read as the reverse complement.
ACTTCATAGAAGTGTAACATGGGCTGTGTTTTTGATAGAAAAATTAGAAGCCCTGCATCAGTTACGGTTTCTGCAGTACCTAGAAAGTGAATGACAAATCACACACACAACCTTTTTGTGCACTTGTTTTAGGGTGCTTTGCAGTATAATTAAGTGGTTTGGTTTTCCACTTCCTTTCATATAATGTACTCAAATTTCAGGTATCACAAGGAAGTGGAAGATAATAAACACATAACTTCATAGACATATTTAAAATATAATAAAAAGTAAACTTGTGCAGTTATTAACTTAAAACCATTTCATTGGCTTCAAACTTGCAGGTCAAACATTACGCTAAGAAAAGGAAATTGTGAAGGCCTTGGATTTTGTATGGGACAAAGTGCAAATGAAACTGAAAGCAGAAGTGTCAAGTGCAGTTGCGGTCTTTTCCCTGGCAGACCAACTCTGCAAGAACATGTTATCCTCTGTATTAACAGCTGCTAGGATTTTACTTCCTCTACATGCTACACTAGGACTACTGTCATAGCATCAGAAGACACAAATTCACAGCAAAGATGTATGCCAGGATTCCCCATGGTGAGGAAAATTAATTCATAAATGTGGAAGATAATTACTTCTGAAACAGAAATTCTGGCTTTACAGCTTTCCATTGGAAGCTTATTGTGGGTACTTAATTTCATATAAGTAAACATTTCAGTGTTTCACTTAAAAGGATTTCAGAGAATAGCCGACTCTAATGTTATCTGTCTTTCTGTGAACTGGAGAAGCAAGTGGAGTTGTAAGCAGCAGCTGGCACCCTTTGCTTTTATCTCTATTAGTCGGAAATACTCTTGAGAGTTTGGAAATTACAAGCAATCTAGATGAGTTATGGAGAATTTTTTATACTTTTATTATCTTTTATGTTTAAAAAAAAAACTCTTACTGAAAGAATTCTTTCTGAATTGACAACCTAGTGCTCTGAAGTTGTGTGTTTTGATGGAAGTTTTATGAGAGAGCTTCTGAGAGTTTCTGATTGGCTGCATGCTATCTACATTGTCAGTAACATACGGCAGATGATTGGAAGAAACAAGGCTGCAACCTTATGTAGCAAGAATAAGGGTACGGGAAGAGCAGGCAAACAGTTCTTGCCATTTTTCTAGGTGACACAGAAGCCAGTAAACATCTCAGCATGGTGTGAAAGCAGCTACTCAACAATGTAAGACCAGACCATGTCTTCAGAGATGGTATTATTATTCATGTCATTATAATGACACAAAATGGCAGAAATTGTGTCAGAATTGCATGTTGGAGCTCCATCAGCCAAATATGAGATGCAGCAAGCTGAAACAAGTTGTTTGCTCACTCGTTCAGGTTTTTATACCTTTACATATTTAATTTTTTTTTCTTTTTTTTTTTGGTGGAAATTGCATGTATAACAGTAAGGAGCTATACCATAGAAAGCTTTGCCAAGCCAGCCACAGGAAGCATAAACCAATTAATGTTTGTCCATCCAAAGAAAGAGCTCATTCTGCTTGGAAATTCTTGTTTTTCAGTTTCTTAAATCCTGGACAACTCTGAAAAATAGAAGTTAAAAACCTGAATACATCTGCACATGAAACTACTGGGCCAGAAGCATAATCAAATTCTGTCATTCAGTCTTCTCAGAATGTCAGTGCTGGTTTTATTTGTCTACCGTGTGTTCTTTCTTTAATGTGTCTGGTTATTCATCAAAAAGCTATGCAGTAAAACAAATGTTTTTTATTATTAAAGCATTCCCAGCACAATGGGGAGGTTGTCTTCAGGAAAAACAGCAGTGCAAGTATCTGGTGCTGCTGAAGAGACACAAAGGGATACCTGACAATAGTTGCGTATTTCTCTGTCATGGGTGCAGCTGGATTGAAGTCTCCACAGAGTGTGGCTAAATGGCAAGAGGAAAGAAACTGTGTTTCTGTGTTGGTTTAAGCTAATTGGAGAATTTGAGTGAGATATTAGACTATTGGCTGAGAGAGAGTTAAACCTACGGTGTCACTTCACCGAGTTTCACTGAGACAGAAAAAAAAAATTGTTTTGGGAATGTTCCCAAAACATCAGATAGCCAGTGTGCTTGCGGGGCCAGTCTGCTCTGGGTCCATGCTGGCTTCAGCAGCGTTTTCCTTTGTCTCTCTGCCTTTGAACTAATTCAGAGTTCAATCACTAAAACGACTAATTTCTTCTATCATTAATCTCCCTGATCTTCAGCTTATCTGCAGCATCATCAAGTGGTGAGATAAAGCTGGGGAAAGGGGGGAAAGGTGGTAAGGGGGTTTGATTGTCCTCTCTTGGGGATTTTGCTCTCCAGGAGGGGTGTGGTGTCTGTATTCCCTTTTTACTGTATATTTCTGTAAATATCTGTTATATCTTGTAGATATTTGCTTGTATATTTGCATTGCTGTAAATATAAAGCTTCATTTATTAACTTCCAGTGTGTTTTTCTGAGTTTTAGCCGGGGTTTTAAAAGGTGGGGAGGCAGGTCACTGCAAACCCACTACAGTTTCACATTGTGAAGAATTGCTCTAGGATGGTGTTCAGAAGCCTGGTAACACAGGCTAGATAGGCTTTTTTATATGAGTCTTGGTCAGTTCTGCCCTCCTTCAAAGCAGGATTTCAAGCATTTTAGAATACCATGCTACCAAATTCATGTTCTGTAGTTCTAGCTGCTGTTTCTTTCAACACTGCCTGTCTGATCTACTTTCCAATGTAAATTACATTTAGAAGTAATGAGAAAGAACAAAGAAAGCATTCTAGACACAAGCCAAGGAAACAATTATTTGTACAGAATCAAACACCAAGCTAAAACTACACATGGAATAATATAACTGCTTGTAGTGATCCATAATGTTCTTAAAAAATTATCTATATTGCAGAAATGCTCACCACCATGGGCCCTCATTGAAAGAAAATACACTTTTTTTGGGAAAAAAAAAAATCAAACTAAAAAATAACCAACAATCAAACCCACATGAATTTCTTGCAAGAAAATAGTCTGTGTCTTGTAAAAGAAAGGAGCAAGAGCAGTCTCAGTATTCTGCCTATACTCTGGAACTAGTTGGAACAGTGTCTGATCAGTGCTACGTGTATTTGGATTGTTGTATCATATTGGAAGTTGAAAAGTTAACCTTAACTTGTTTTTGTTCTATTTTAATTAAGGATTGATCTACAAAGAGCTGTCCATGTGCTTAATATTCCTTATTCTGGGTAGTTCAACATGCTTCAGTTTAAGTCAACAGAAAATCTGTGCAGGATCAAAATATAAAATTTCATACAATCTCCTTGTTTGCTTGACTTAGATGTTTTTTGAAGCTTAGATGCCACTAAATAGGTGCCAAATAAATTTTGATTTTAGTGGCATTTATGCATATTTAGAAAAAAATCAACACTTCTTTTTGGTTTCCAATATTCAGATTGCAAGAGCCTGTGATTGAAAATGAACTGGCCTTCATAAAACCCAAAAATCTTCCTTAGTAGAAACAAAGTGTAAATGAACAGAAAAATAACTCCCTTCTCAAGAGCTTTGTTTAGATTTAGTTTCTTCTTCTTGCTGCCTTAAGTCTTGCCTTAATTCTCAGGATTTGTTCCTTCTTCTAAGTCCCTCTCCTTTGGTCTTTCCTTTCAGATGATGCCAGTAAAGGGAAAAGGCAGGATTTCAAAACAAACAAACAAACTGGTGTCTATTGATTCTATTCCTGCTGCTTTCAATATTGACTTACTTGCAGCAGGGCCATTTTTAACTTGCCGAGTTAAAAATAAAGGAAATCCAAACAAAGAAAGGATTGAGGACTGTACTTACCACACCTTATTTACTGCCTTTATTGAAAAAAGAAGTTAAGGCTGACCTGGAGGCATAGCTCTGTGCAATACCACATCTATTGTAGGTCTAACACCAGGCCTCGTTGTTTATCCCTGACATTTCTAAGGGCCAGGAGTGCTGTGTGGGCAGCCTGCTGAGCTGTTAAAAGTGCATGTGGAGAGTCCCATGTCAATCACCAACAACCTTCCAGCTGGTTGAGGACCACCACTTACAAGATCCTGGGAGCTCTGTCTCATCCTTGTGTGTAACAAAGAGAACACAGGTCTCTAAGAGTGGTATGATGAAAATTAGAAGAAAAAAACACAGACATTTAGGAATTCCTTATTGAGTGAGAGAAAACATGAAGCACCACATGTTGAGTGGAAGAGAGTGGCAAAGACTACCGTTAGTGGGATCTGGATGCAGTTGTGTGGTAAGAATCCATGAAAGTACCCATTTGAGTGGCAAAGACTACAGTTAGTGGGATCTGGATGCAGTTGTGTAGTAAGACTCCATGAAAGTACCCATTTGAGATAAGAGTCCTCACTCTTCTCTTGTGTTCTGTCTCAGTAATAACTAACATTTTATGGGCAGAGGTCTGACACATTTGGGAACTGATGACTATTGAGACAGCTCCTCTGATTCCTGAGCAACTTGACAGCTGTTGGTGGGAGTCAAACTTCCTGCAGAAATTGGACAACAAAAAGAAAGCATGAAGTAATTCAAACTATTCTGTGATTCTATATGAGCTGGAAAAAAAAAAAATCTTAAACATCAAGTGCCTTTTCCACCCACTTATCCATAGAGGAAATACAATGTTGGATCCAGGTTCTGATGCTGAGACAGGAAAATTGTGATATGGTATTGAAAAATGTGGTACTTGTCTCTTGCTCATACATGAAGTTCTGTGTAATGCAAAATTTGGCTACTAATAGTATGAGCCTTTTAAGGACTGCCTTTTGCTCTCCATTTCATTACAAACTGGAGCTGGTGTGTAGGAGTAATCCACAATAAAGTATTGATTTTTAAAGTATACATATTCAGAAATAAACCCAAACACATTAATAAATAAACTGTGGAGGGCTACTGCCAGAGCTTATCAAACAGATTATGAAACACATCTGCCTGAATTACTTTTAGGTGCATGGAATAGCTTTTTAGAATAAAAAAGTACATTTTTTTTTCTTTGTTTCTTTGTTTGTTTGATTTGGGTTTGTTTGTTAAATAAAGATATATTATAACGTTTGGTGAATAATTCATGTGGATTGTTTCCTTCCATCTGAAAACTGGAGTTTATTCTGATTACTAATGTCTATTAATGTCTACTTTTATGTCTACATATTAGATCATCCATGCCTTTATCTGTTATATTGCAGATTTTGGTATATCAAAGTTCATCTTCTCTTTAGCTGTAAACAGAGTAAATTCAGAGATTCATGTTATCTAACATTAACCTAATGTTCAAAAGTTAGGCAGTAGTCTGAGATAGTAATTTGGACTTCTTTTTCAGTCAGAGAGTAGTCTTTGAGGTGGTTCATCCCTGTCTGATTGGTGACTGTTTCTTTTTTGAACCATAAATTTTATTTTTATAAGTAAAATCATTCTTGAAGTCTTTGAGTCTTTTATTTCAATCTTTTCCTCATTCTCTAGCATCTTCTTTTACTTATCCTGTTTGTTTACATTATTCCTGAATTGTGATTACCACAACTCAACACAGTATTGATGTAGTTACCAGACTAATGCCATCAGAAGGCAGAGACTCTTCTAGATCCTGTAATTTTTATGACTTTAATTCTTCTGTGCTCTATTCCTTCCATTCTGTGTGAAGATTAGCCTTAGCAGAATTACTGCTTCCTCTCTCTGTGATTTCTATGACTGCAATTGCTTTTTCCACGTGCACCAAGTGAATGACAGAGAAAAGGAAGCTCATTTGAAATGTGTGAATTCTGAGTAAATTATAACAAAGGTTAAAAAAAAAAATTAGTTTCATTCTGTGCAGAATCTCATTTTGTGATGAACATTTCCTTCCTCTCTTTCTGTAAATAAGCTGAAATAAAGCTGCGAGTATTCGTTTCTAAAATTAGGCAATAGTTGTAATCAGTTTCTAAATGTGTCTATGCTAATTTGTATTAAAATAGGCATTAACACTAGATTCTGTGTGATCAGTGCTAATAAGCAATGTGGGATTTTGTAAACCACATCTGTTAAGTTTCACATTAGATGCATTTCTATGGGACCAAGTTGTGTTGCTGAGATGACTTGTTTTAGCTACTAAGAGGTAGGTTTNGGGGGGGGGGGAAAAAAAGGACAGGATCCAGCAAACTCCAAATACCTGATATATGATTATGTATGGAGGTGGAATCAATGCTTTTAAAAAATATGAGAGAAAGGTTTTCATTTGTACCAGAGATTGAGGAAGTTTGGCAGTATTAACAAATCTAACTGGATTCAGTCACATAAAATGGTGGTGGTGCTGCTGCTGCTGCATTTTAGTTTTTTAAGGGTAGTAGCTGTCTTGCAGGTTCTGGAAACAGTCAAGACTGTGTAAATAAAGCTAAGTAAAATTCCATCAAAAGTCAATAAAAATTCAGTATTTTCTATGTTTTGGGGCTTAAATGGATCAACATTTATTGCATAAAAAGAGATTTTTATTCTTGTTTACTGTTAAATGGGATAATTGGGGAGTTCAGGAGCAAGATCTGAGTACTACTTTTGTGTCTTTTTATCTCTGCCATGTCTCAGGACTTGCTTGGAATGGTGTGACCATAACAATGCAAATTTGATATTAGAGAAATTGCCAAGTCTCGAACACTAGATCCAGGATTGGAAATTGTTTCTGCCTGCTGAGCACCGACTAGCATGTCCTGGTGCAGCTGAGGACTTGAATCCAAAATCTATCATAATCCAGTAACAAAACCTGCCAGTTTTGCTGCCACCAGTAATACAACTGTCTCAGCCTTAGATAGATGCAAGAACCGTTGGACAATAACTGGAGGAGCTAGCTCCATCTCAACTACAGCAGTTCAAGGGCAATTGCTTGGGTTTGAAAATTAAGAAACCACTTGTACTCTTCCATCCCCACCCCCTTTTATCTCCACAGCAGTGGGAAGGCGGCAGCAGTCAGGAGAGGGAGGAGAGTGCTGGGCGCTGCGCGGAGCAGAGGGAGGAGTAGTAGAGGAGAATGCATAATGCGTGAGTGACAGAAGAGTGTGCAGGCGGCTGGCTGAGTCCAGAAGGCGCGGATGTCCATGTGCCCGGGTCTAGGTAGGTTTGCTGTCTCTCTCTTTGTGGTGGTGGTTGCTTTGGAAGCATCCTGTATCAGCTGAGGCGATGTGCTGTGTCCAGGCTGAGGGTTTTGCCAGCAGCACCTGTTGCAGAAGGGACAGAGTTCAGCAGACAGCCAGCGTGTCGGTCACCCTGCCTTGGCGGCTGCGGGATAGAGAGAGTCTGCTAAGGTTTCTCTTGTTCCAGCAGCTCCTCTTTCTGCTCTTCAGAGCAGGGCAGGTGTAGGCACCAGTATTTCCACTGGAAAATCCTATTCTCGGGGGATCATATCAGCATGAAACTCAATCTGAAGTGTCCTAGCTGGTGATTTTCAACTCTTGAAACTATACAAAGTGTTAATTTGACCGTATAAATGAGGTTAAAATAAAAGAAGTGGAGGAGCTCCATGTGCATTGTGTTTTCCAAAGCACCGAGTGTTAAAAGAATGTTGGTTTTTGTTTTTTTTTTTTCCAAACCGTTATTTGATAAGGAATGAGTTTTAGCTATATTAGTTTAGTTATGAATGTTAGCAAGTAAAACATGACATATAAGCGATTATAATTGGAAATACCGCTTTTGCTTCTTGCTTTTGATATACTGTTCCTAAGACCCGGCATAATTCACTCTGCCTAGCCCAGATAAACATATACATGACTGCTTGCCAAACATCAATCATTGTTTTTTAATGAGTCTCTAATTGCTTTATAGTGAAGATGTGAATTAACATGTGATTTAAAAAAAAAAAACACAACTTTATTCATTATCTAGAAACTGAAAGGTTTGTTTTTTCGTGATCATACTTTACACACATCTTCTAGAATGAATCTTTCAGTCAAATAAAAACATCTTGAGAGTCTGTCATGAAAGCAGTTTTGTACAAATACTTGATGATGTAGAAGCTAACATATTCCAAGGCTGTAAAACTTCTAATTTGTGGTTATTACTAATATTTATGTTACTGATTTCTAACATACAGTTTTGTGCTTTACTAGCTCTCTGATACCCTTTTTAAAAAATAGCTTTATGTGAAGAAATCAGTGATGTTTAGTAATTTGCCTTTGAGTGAGCTAATTAACATTGATAATGGAAGCACATGCTTATTAGCTTGTAATTGTGGTGTCTGTCCTGGTCACATAGAAATAACAGGAGGAATGATATTTCATTTGTAATAACCAGTGCTGGGCAGTTTATTTGT
>VWZI01017227.1:18574-82910 GCA_013396835.1 Psilopogon haemacephalus | reverse complement strand
GTGGAAGGAGGGGCTGAAATCAACACCACAAGAAACTCTGTTCAGATTAATATCAGGAAAAATGACAGTCCTGTGCGTTTTGTTCAGAGTGCTTACATGGTGCCTGAGGAAGTTGGTGTGCTGACAATTCAAATGGTTCGTGGTAAGGATGTCAGTGGAAAATTAATTGGCCCTGATGAACATGAAGTCTCTGTCAATTACGCCATCATAACTGGGGATACAACAGCACATGCACAGTTTAATGTAGACTTTGTAGATCTACAGCCAAATACAATTATTGTTTTCCCACCTCTAGTTCATGAAACTTACTTAAAATTTAAGATACTTGATGATGCCATACCAGAAATTGCTGAGACCTTTCAGATTATTCTCCTTAAGGACACTCTGCAAGGAGATGCTGTTTTGGTTAATCCGTCCATTGTTCATGTCACCATCCAACCAAATGATAAACCCTATGGAGTACTATCAATCAACAGTATCCTGCTTGCTCAGACTGTTATCATTGATGAAGACCAAATTTCAAGGTACTGCAATTTAGTATCAAATTTAGTATCTAATCAAATTTAGTTAGTATCTCATCGAATTTAGTGTCTAATCAGTCTAAGAGATTTGTTTGGCATTCTTAAGCATCCGTAGGGTTTCACTGACAATAATTACAAAGTCACTATTGAAAAGATAATGTAGAAATCAGTGTGTTATTATTAACTGTATCTACAAAGATCTTAAGGAAGTGGAAGTGTCTCAGTGTCCATACACATGGTAAGTATTTAATACAAAAACCTTTCTATTTTAATTCAGAGACAAATAATTCGTTCAGGTTCATATTTCAGTTATTATGCCTGGCAACTGTATTTTGATGTAGTATGTAAAATCATGCAGAAAATCAACAAATGTTTTTCTGAAATTTGACATGTATTTCTTTGGAAGTGTGTTTACTGTAAACAAAGTAAGTTCCAACAGGCTAAGTCCTAATTCTAAAAGCAGGCCACTCAGGAGGACTACAGACTTCCTGCGTGGCTATGCAGGGAGAAAATTAGAAGGGCCAGAGCCCAGCTGGAAATTAATCTATGATTCTATGGAATATTTTTATGGACATTACAGAAAGCTCATGAGTAAGCACTCTAAGAAGAGTCTTACATGTGTGTTCTGATTTCACAAACTGTGAGCCCTGACTGAAATGTCATCAGTTAACATTTATACCAGTTATTTATCTTTCAGGGAACTGATAGTTAAGAAAGTCAATATTAATGATAATTTTATATTGTGGGATTTTATTTTCTTTCCAAACCATAGGTTTGAAGGGATCACAATTGTAAGAAATGGTGGAACACATGGGAATGTTTCTGTTTCCTGGGTTATAATCAGAAATAGCAGTGATTCCTCACCTGTGACTGCAGACCTCACTCCAGAGACTGGGAAGATATGTTTTGATCAAGGAGAGATGTTGGCAACGCTTCCTTTGGACATTATTGATGATGATGTACCAGAAGAGGCAGAGCCCTATCTCCTGAAACTCTTGGCTCACACGATACAGGGAGGTGCAGAAGTCAGTGAACCATCAGAAGTGAGTTTGCTTTTGGGATTCTTTTGGAGAATGTAATTGTAGGTAATGATTAGGGACTTTGACAATGCTGATGATGTGGCTAAACTGTCTTGAAAAGAAATCAAACAAATGAATCCTTAATCTTGTCTGATGTATACCCATATCCAAAGAGTTTGGATTAGTGTAGTATATAAAGCTAGACTTTTAAAGTATGGTAGTTTTCATTTTAGATTATTCCAAATTTACATATAATTGCATAAATACTGTCTTGAGTAACTTCTTGCTAAGAGAAGGCTGGAAAAATACTTTCACTTGCTCACTTGCTGTCTTAATGATTATTGGAATGTTTTACACAGAGGAACAGCTTCAGAAGAGGGATTGGTGATTAAAACCATGACCTCTGAACTGTTAAATAAAGGGTGGCTGGCGTTGCTGAGGGTTTTGTGACTCAAGTCCCTACTTTGTCTTCCTCAAAAATGGTTGGAATGAACCTAGTGAATAAAACAATTTTTTTTCACAATCTGAATAATTTAAAAATTATTCACTTTGGCTGCTGAACCAAAAAATCAGTTGTCCAGTACTCATTCTGGCACACGGATGATGCATAGTGGGAAAGTTGCCACCACCAGTGTTGTGGTGCCTGTGCACAAAGAATACTTTGGGGCTGTCAATCTGATTTCTTCAGTGCCAATTCCCTAAGGAGAAAAATGTATGGTGACAGTCAGGACAGGCTTTTGTGGAAGCAAGAAAACTCTGTTATAGAGCAACTGTGGCATGGAGTAAGTGATGCTGTTTTCTGTTTTGCAGCTTCTGTTTTACATTCAGGACAGTGATGATGTTTATGGCCTGATAAAGTTTCATCCTTTGGATAATCAGAAGATTGAAAGCAATCCAGTGGGACGCTTTTTATCCTTGAGTTTTGCAAGGGAGAGAGGAACAGTTGGAGATGTGCAGTTGGTTTATACTGCTTTGTATATTCCAGCTGGAGCTCTGGATCCTGCAAGAGCTAAAGATGGCATTCTAAATATGTCTGGAAGAGGCATTCTCATGTTTCTAGAAGGAAAAACACAAGATACTTTAAATATACCAATAAGAAATGATGCATTTCTTCAAAATGGTGCTCATTTCCTCATACAGGTATCTCAGTTTTGGGATTTTTTTTTTTCAGCCTGCGTAGTAGAAAGGATATAATTTAGTTAAATTAAAATGCTCCTACCTTTTATAAGAGAAAAAGAATAAAAGTGATTAGATTTGTAGCTAAGAACACTTTTACTTTCAGATAGCTTTCATAAATATGGCTTTATTCCTAATAATTCTTTACTAAAGACACCATTTAAGAAAAAGATTCAGGTGTTAATCACAGAATTTAACAAAATAGGATCAATGTTGTAGAAGTTAGTCACCTTCTGAAGTACATTTCTCTGTCTACCTCTTGGTTTTCTTTTTAACCAAACGGAGATTATTAAAATTACATTACTGACATTGCATGACAAACTAAATAGAAGTTACAAGCAAGTAAATATAAGTTTAAAAAGTCAAACTTATATTGTATTTCGTTTATATCTAAGTTTGGCCAGAGAATTCAAAAGGTACTTCTTTCCAGTTTTCACTGTACATGCTGTTTTAAGTGTTTTCCTCTTTCTGTATATGCAAGAAGGGAAATTCTGCCATCATTAACTACAATTGGCTAGAAAAAGTGACTAAAACTGTGGGCATAAAGCAGGATTTTCAGCCAAAATATTTAAAGAAAGAATATCCCTTTTCCAATGAAGGCATTCAGTTTTTACTGGAGAAACCAAATTTGCTTCCATTTTAGAAAGTTACTGTTCAGATAAACTGCCATGGAAGATCCTGGGCATTGTATTCAGTATTGGTTATACTTATTTTCTTACCTGCAGTAGGGACAACCCCATAATATCTGTTTCCTATGATTAACTATTGCCACTCTCGTCATCTGGGTTCATGCCATAGCCCAGGCAGAAATCCTGGTGCACAGACAAAAGGGATGAGTTAGTGCACCCAAAGCACAAATCACAGAAACATTTCTTAGTTCACTGATTCCTAGATTGCATTGGGTTGGAAGGGGCCCTTAAAGCTCATCTTTTCCAATCACTTGCATTTAGCAGAGACACCTCCAACTAGATCAGGCTACCCAGGGCCACATCAAGTCTGATCTTGAATGTCTGTAGAGAGGCATCCCTGGGATACCTTCTCCAGTATTTCACCACTCTCACGATAAAGAACTTCCTCCTCATGTTCAACCTAAATCTACTTTGCCCCACTTTGGAACTATTTCCTGTCATCCTATCACCACTAGTCCTTCTAAACAATCTTTCCTCATCCTTCCTGTAGGTGTTCTTCAGACATTGAAATGTAGCTCTAAGGTCTGCCTGAAGCCTTCTCTTCTCCAGGCTGAACAGATTCAATTCTTTCAGCCTGTTCCCACAGGTTCTGCAGCCCTTTGGTCACCTTTATGGCCATCCTCCACACCCACTCAAGCAGGTCCATGTATCTCTTTGCTGATCCCATAGTTTGATGCAGTACTTCAAGCGTGGATCTACTAAAGCAGAGTTTCTTTTAATCTTTCCATTTTAAGCCAGATGTCTTTAGATTTTTTTGATGAGGATGCTGATGTTAAATTTACCAGATTTTCTCTATAAATTAATCGTCTACCAAAGATATTTTAATTACTTCTGTGACCTTGAAGAGATATCTTTCCTCCACCTGTTCCACACTTAAAAAAAACCCAAACCCAAATAAACAAAACCAAAACAAAATATATTGCCAGGACTACGTAATTGTTTTTACTAGTATGCATTTTTTTTACATTCACAGTTAGACAGGGATTGCATTCTGGAATATTATAAGAGGCTAGTGTGTTTTCTATTTGCAAGAGATCTGAAAGATCTACAGAAGAATTTAAATAGCTGGTTTCAAGCCCCCTTTTAAATGATGTATTATAAATAAAGAGGACTATATAGTGTGAACTAAGGACAAGACACACATATGATAAGTATTTCAGAATGCAGGCACTTTGCCTGGCCTTTCAAACTGTGGATTCCAGGGAGGCAGGGGGTGAATGTTCTGTACTTTCTCCATGAACCATAAAAATCTTTTTGTTTGAATAACCAAAATCAGAGGGGCTTTCCAGCACAAATAATTCAATTAGGGAAGGAAGAAAAATACCCGTATTTATCACTAAGACAATCCCTCTACATTATGAATAAATTATAATCTCAGTGAACATGTTTAGAATGAGAAGATTATGCAGAGTTTATACTGGGCACAATAAAGGATCAACTTGGGAATCAGGGGAGAAGGAAGCGAAGCTTAAACACAGCTAGAGAATGGATGGAGGAACCGGAGAAGTGAGATTAACATTCTTCAGTGACATCTTCAATTAAATAACCATGTGTCCAGGGTGCAGGTTTGGTATGGACAGGAAGATTAACTAATTTAATAAACTGCTTGCTATTATTATTCAATTCCCAATGCATTCTTTTTTCCTCATGAATTGAAATGCTTTAAAAGGAAACGTTGAACTAAAAGTATTTCCTTGGTTCTTCATCAGTTAATACTTTAATCCCAAAGTACAATCTCAGAGTTACTATAGAGTATCAGAAGCACTGAACAGAGTGACATTTTTCATCTGTGTAGTATTTCAGAGACTTCACTGAGCCAACAACCATGCAGTGATCTACCTGCACACTGTTAATTGCATGATCAGGGTCTGCTCCAAAAGAAAGCTTAGAAAACAAGTGAAATAAACAGTCTCACCGTCTGTTTCTCAGACTCAGTAACTGGCTGGTATTTGAAGTGCTTTAAGGTAATTGAAGTGCTTTAAAAGAAAATCCATTTAAAAGATAATTTATGGTCACTGCATGAATTTAAGTAAGGCTATTTTCCCCTTCTCCAGTAAAACCTTACTAAATGACAACATCTGATAACCCCGAGCAAAAAAAAAAAAGACCTTGTGAGAGTTAAAAGGTGATTGTTGGTTCATGCAGCAGTGCAAAGTTGGCAGAAGTATATGCAAATAATTTTTCACAATGACTCATGTTGACATATGATAGAGATTACATTTGAGGGAAATATTTGAACAGGCAAGTCCTGCTTTCCGTGCTGCTATCAGTGCTTCTGTATTTAGTGAGTAACATAACCCATCCAAAGATAGGGTAGATGTTTTCCTATTTCTTCTTAGTATAAATAAACCATCAGAAATATGGTAAGACAATAGGAGACTACAGTTTTAAAATATTGCATTGGTTTTCAGTTCTGAATGCAATTTTCTAATGCATTAGTTACTATAAATAGAGAAGTCCTTGAAGTTGTGTGAGAGGGGAAAGAAAATTGAATCATCTTTGGCTTCATCACAGGTTGTAAATCATAGTTCCAGTATCTCCAGCAGATTTGATCAGTGCATGGCACAGAAAATGAAGTTAGGACAATAGCTCAAGCCAATTGTCAAAAACGTTGTGATTCATAGGTGTAGCAATGAATTGGCCAGTCTGAAAAGTTCTTGCTCTCTATATAGATTTGGTTGTGTCCACAAACCTGATTTGTCTGTAAGGCATACACCATACTACTGAAAGCTCAACGGTATCTACTTCATTGCTTTTGCCTATATACTAAGTGAAATTTGTTCTGGAGATATATTGCTCCCTGCACAGGAAACTTACTCTGAAATGTCAGAATTGTTATGATTTGATGCTAAAGTTTCTTATTTCTATTTTTTTTTTCTTTTCCCTACAGCTGGAAAAAGTTGAGCTGGTGAACAGAATTCCTTTAGTCCCACCTCTGAGTCCTAGATTGGGTGAGATTCGAAATATTTCTCTGAGGATTACTCCAGATATTGCAAATGGAGAAATAGGCTTTACTAGCAACATTCCAATCATTCTTTCTGAGCCAGAAGATTCCCCTGCTACAGTGGTACATCAGTCTTTTTATATTGTCCTTTAGTGTGAAAAATGTATTTGGAGAACATAAAGTTGGCTATGCTTAATGTAACATTTGAAAGTTAATGTGAGGATAATCCTTCCTCTCAGATCTGCGTGATCCTAAATAGTCCTCTGCTTTAAAGAAAATAAAGGCAAAAATGTCCTGTAAAAATGAAGTCTGAAATAATATTAGTCATTATCAGGAGAGTGAGGTTGAATTTTCCTTTCTCTATGAGCATCTAAAACCATTTAAGTCTTTCTGATGACATAGAAAAAAGATACGGCAGATATGATTTCACTCACCAAATACAAAACTAGTAACGTAGAGTAGGACTGGTGGTGCTCCTAAATTTCATGTAAATATCTACATATCTTACTGCTGACTTACCTGTGAACATAAATTTTGGCTCAGTGGTTGTGTTTGCCAGAATTTGTCTTTTTTAGGTTTCTGACAATCCAAAGATGCATTTTAAAAAGCACTGCCATCTGAGTGCTTCAGTCACAGCTGGAAAAATCTTTTTAAAGGTGTCTTTATCATACTTTCTTTCCGCGCTATTTTACTGAACTGAAGTTGTCTCCAAAATCCTGAATCAGACAACTGATTTATTATTTTCAGTCAAAACTGCTAATTAAGCAGAGTATAGGCTGGCACTGTACTCTAACAGAGTAAAATCATGATAGTTACCTTTAAAATATAGGTTGTGTCTTGTTGAGTTAAGCACTGATTAAATCAATTGTGTTTATGGTTGCTTTGCAATTTATGATATTAATAATCTGTTGTCTCTATTGTCTAAGTGTATGATGGAAAAGTGATTAAAAGGATAAGATTCAGTATATATTTTTGTTGATATATGATCTTTGATGTCATACTTTTTACATAGGTATGACTAAAAAATAAAAAAAGCTGAACCTTCTGAGCCTCATATTCAAACACTAATCTGCAAGGGAATAGTTGTTTTTGCATCTAGTTTTACAAGCCTCAACAGGCTTCTGTGTTTGCTAGGTTTCCATTGCACTGCATCGGGATGGGACTGATGGTCAGGCAACTGTCTTCTGGAGTTTGAAACCCTCAGGTCCCAATCAAAAGGCAGTAACACAGGATGACATCAGTCCTTTTAATGGCTCCGTGGTTTTCTTATCTGGGCAAAGTGATACTGCAATCAACATTACTATTAAAGCTGATGATGTACCTGAAATGAATGAAACCGTGCTGTTAACTTTGGACAGGTATCGTAACTTAACTCTGTTCCTATGTATCATTTGTAATAGTCACTTTATATATGATAAATTACTGCAGCATTAGTTAGGATTGCCTGTAGTGTTAATTAGGGTTACCTGTATTGTGTTGATAAGTTAGATCCTGGATTCTGACTGTGTATAAATTCATTGGCTGGAGATCAGTGTAAGCAACTGTGTTATGTTTATTATCTAATTACTTTAATTTGTTTATATTTTGATGAAAAAAATATTTGTTGTTTAGAAAATCTGGCTTTTCTTTTTAGGTATAGTTGTTGCTGGGAACTTTTTCAGAAAGGTATTGTTTTGTGAGATAAAGGGGAAAACTATAGTGAAGAAGAGCAAGCAATACATAATTGTTTCTGTCAGGAAAAGATTCATAACTAGGGTGTTGTTGAGAGTTAGATCAGCTTTGTCTTTGTTTGATCTACATACTGAGTATAGTTTGCTCTTACCAATTAGATGCTTCCATCACAAGTCCTGGCTTCCAAAATAGCTCATTGTGACCATTACCACACACTATGTCTACAAAGAGAGCACTGATGTGCTGTCCCTTCTGCAGGAAATCAGGATTATAGGATAATTAAGGTTGGAAGGGACCTCAGGAGTCACTATTTGTTCTTACCCAGGAATATATTCCCTGTCAGATATACTAAAAGGAGAATCTTGGCTATGTCTTCTGTCCAGCTTCCAGTGGTTTAATTGTACATATGGTTCAGAGACACCACCACCTCCTATTATTCTCAGTTACATTTTTCCACTTCAGAAATATAATAAAGTTTCGCCAGCTGCTATGTCCGCACTGAATATTTACTACTTACACAGTCCTTACTCAATGCAGAGTCATTCCTATCCTGTATAGAAAGTGCTAACTCACTCTTGAGGGCTTCACCATCAGGTATCTATGGTGATTGCAGTACTAGCAAGTCAGCAAACAGCACTTCAAGATATTTTGGAAAGGCTGCCTTTTTAACATCCTCACAGGAAAGGTGTTATTCTATTACAGGATTGGTCTGCTTTTGTAAAAGCTGGCTGGTGGCTGCATCTAGTATAGAATTTGTTACTTCATTTTACCTTGGCTGCTCGCAGTGTTGAGAAGACAGTCCTGTTAAGAGAAAAAAAAAAAAAGAGAGTTTTCCAAGTATTTCTCTGCTTTCTCTCCTGTCAATAGAAATGGTTTCTATTAGAGAATTCTTCAGAGTCTCTGGCACAATATGGGAAATACAGATTAGAAATGAGAATCCAAGTTGTGAAGGAGTTGTATGAAGTGGCCAAAAAATTGAAGTGGAAAGTTATGGAACAAAGAGATAGGCAAATGTCTGACTAATCAGAGAGTCTTCTACAACAGCATGATTGCATGGGTAGATGAAGGTGATTTGGTTGGGGCTTAATTGATGAGGCAGGAATTATCAAATACAGTTATTTTTATTTTTCCAAAAAGCCCTGCCCCAAAACTATATATGGAACTAGTTGAATTTTATTTACAGGTTCTAATTCAATTGAGAATCTTCACAAGGATGCTTATGGGCAATTTTAGTAATATAGGAAAGTCAGAGAACGGAAAAGGTTAATTACTTAAATTTATGCAGTGACCATAAATTATCTTTTAAATGGATTTTCTTTTAAAGCACTTCAAGCTACAAGACAGTTTTACCCCACTTATAAATGAGACTGAGCAGAGAGACTAGAGAGCAGCAGATTTTACTCATGGAGGTGAAGTAGGAATTTTGAGATGGTCCCTGCTGAATCTCTGTGGCAGTCTCTGAAACTGCAAGCTATAAATCCAGTTATGGATCCATGCAACACTGCAAATAAAACCCACCAAAGTCCAAAGTGTCTGTAGACACAACTTCCACGAGGCAAAGATCGTGGAAGTGTGCTGCCTTAGCAATGCAGGGAAAAAAGGCAAACTGCTGGGAAGGTGTTCCCATGAACAGTGCCTTTTGCTTCCCCCATCCAAACCTCCAGAGATGCAGAGAGGTGGAAGAAGGTATTTCGGAGTGCCTTGCCACAGAGGGAAGGGCAGTAGATGTTTACCTTGATCTCAGAAAAAATTCTGACACCATCTCAGGAAGGCTGAGGAGGGACTATTCCCAAGATCTTGTAATGACAGGACGAAGGGAAATGGGTTCAAATTAGCGGAGGGGAGATTTGAACGGAATGTTAGGAAGAAATTCTTCACAGTGAGGGTGGTGAGGCACTGGAACAGGTTGCCCAGGGAGGTTGTGTCTGCTCCCTCCCTGGATGTGTTCAAGGCCAAGCTGGATGAGGTCTTGAGCAACCTGATCTAGTGGGAGGTGTCCCTGCCTATGGGGTGGGGGTTGGAACTGGATGATCTTTGAGGTCTCTTCCAACCTAAACCATTCTGTGATTCTGTGATCTCCCACAGCGTCCTCATGTGTAGGCTTAGGAGGAACTTACTGACTTTGAGGGTGGCAGAGGACTGTGATGTTGCCCAGAAAGAGTCTCCATCTCTGGAGCTACTTAAAACCCACCTGGGCTCTGCCCTGTGCAGTCTGCCCTAGGTGAATCTGCTCTGGCAGGTGGGGGTGGACTAGATGATCTCCAGAAGTCCTTTCCAACACCTGTCATTCTGTGATTCTGTAATTGAGATCTGATAGCTTTGCACGTGTGGTTAACTTTACCTTTCTGACACTTGTGCTGAGTGTTACCCTAGGCTGTGCCTTGGAATTGTGGCTGCTGAACAAACTGAACTGCTGTTCTGCTTTTACTGGGTGCAGTGGGACTATCAGATTCTGCTGATCGTGCAGTGGCTGGTGAAAAAGTGCCAACAGTAAGCAGTTTTCCCACACTTAGCAAGGTCAGATAGTGAGGTAAGGAACAAGTCACGTGGCCTGGAAAAAGAAGAATATAAGAAGGAGATAAAATCCAAACTTTTCTCTAGACCCAGATAGTGTCCCTTAAGGCCATGAGCAAAATTTGGCAATGTTAGCGGAAGCCAGGAATGAAACTACTGCAAAGATCATCTTTTCAGTGTTGGAGATGACTCTCCAAATCGGGGTTGAAGGATGCTGGCAGGGTTATGGATGTAAGCTTCTGGTGTTGCTTTCTTGCAGGGAGTGTATTTTCTGAAGAAATAGCAGACTTCAGTTTCCAGTGCTGGCAGCCAGCAGCTCACAGCAGCAGTGAATTAGCATGAAAACAAAGGTGCACTGTGCTGTGGATGTGCTTGTACTGTTCTATAAATTGTAGCATAAGTCAGCTTGTAAGAAGTTTAATGAAACTATAGGCATAGAAATACATTCATAAGCATTCTATTTACTGCAATTAGTAATAGCATGGATCAAATAATAAAAATAACTAGTTCTCACAAGGATGTATTATTTACAACTCAGTGGTGTTGTTAGGGCAGTTTAGATTTTAAACAAGCTTTGATTGCATACATCACAGTAAAACAAAGCACAAAAGAAACCACAAAAAAACTTCAGAACCTGTTAAAAATGACATTTTCCTTCCTTGCCTTCCGTCCATAGACAATAAATACAGAAACTAACTGTGAATTCTATCCACAAAATGGAAGCCAATGCATATCAAGGAGGACAGGTTTCCAGAAAGGACAGATGAGTAATAAAGGAGCAAGACAATCCTGTACCTGCTGAAGCTTCTTCATATTTTCTTTCTTCAGGAACCCTTTCAGACTGAATGCCTGCATATATCTGAACAGGCATGAATTGAGATCAAACATAAATAAAGCCAGATGTCTGTAGTAAAATCTGTGAGAAAGAAAAGGCCCTGGTCTTCTTGGTGGTGCTGAAAGTGAGAAGTTGTGGACTTTGGGATCTGGGAACAACGATATATGAAAAATGGATTAGTATTTAAATAGTCCTTAAGCTCAGTTTCTTTTTGTGAGTCACAACACATATAATTTAGGGTGCCAGAACAGATTATGGATGTCATGGCCTAAATCTCATTTACTACATGTAATTAAGCAAAACTGAAGCAATGTAACATGGGAATTTTCATAGTTCTTGTGATGTCTGTGATGAGAGATAAGATTCCACAGGCTGAAAATCTGGTTTAGGTAAATGCAGAAAATAGACTTCTTTTTTTTTTTTTAAGTTACAAATGGAAAACACAGGCTTTAACTATTTCATTATGAAATGCCTGGTAGTTTTAAAAACATTTTGTTTTTAAAAAAAGATTACTTCATGACCAAAAGTTAACAAATCATAGAAGGCCCGTTTAATGCACTGCATGCTATCTGTGGTGCTTCATTCAGGGCTGGAGTGATGTTCACGTGTTGTGAGGCGTTGGCTTGCACAGAAACACTAATTTAATGGATCTGGGCTTGTCTTCTGTCTGGGTGGTTAGTGTCAGTTTTGAAATTATATTTTCTTATCTAAATAGTTTTTTTCTATGTGATACTATGTTAATTAACTCTTTGAGTGTAAACCCCTTTTTCTTCAAGGATTTGATCAGACTTTGTTCCAATGGGGAAGAAGTGATTTGAAAATATTAATAGAATGTTTAAATGAGTGTAGCTGGACACCTACTGCTAGCATTCATTACTTTTCACAATAAAAAAGCCATGTATCTCCTGCTATGAGTAATAAAAATTAAAATAGCCTCCAAAATCAAATAATTCATGGATTAAACCTGGAGATAAGGTGTTCCCTCTGATGAGAAGCACTATGAAATATATAATGTGGCAAATCTTGTTCTAATACTATTCTTGAAAGCTAGGTCCTGCAACTGTTTAAATCAGTAGATAATCCTGAAAAAAATTGAAGAAAAGGTGAACCCTGATTACAAATCTAGGAAGCAAATTAAGTAGCATTCCAGATACAACTTGAATCTACCTTTTTCTGAGAAAAAAAATCAAGTTTTTAAGACACATTTTTAGAATAGGAACAGCAAAACACCCTCACAGTTTAAATTCAGTTTTGCAGGTGCCTTTCAAAACATTCTACACATTCCAGTTCTTGTTGAGAAGATATCAAATTTGACCACAGTACATGTCATGACAATAATTATTTTATTTGCAGTTATATTCGTCATTGAAATGGTCATGTTACTTTAAACTGGGTCAAAAATTTTTGTGCAGTGTTTTAGTGCTATGTGTTTCAGAGTGAGCTTCTATAAGTTGCACTATTTTATTTGTAGCTCTTGCTAGATAGTGGTTTTTTTTCAAAGGAAGTAATTTCCCTAAAAGTATTTTTTTTTCTCTCATGAGATTTGTCAAATGGTAAGTTTGGTTTTGTGTTACAGCTGTTTTAACTTTTATCATTACTTCTGAATGCCTTCACCAGAGCAAACCATGAATTTTGTAAGTTCCAAAGAATCATTTTTGTTGTGTTTCCATAGTGCTATTATAAGAGTGTCTAAGGAGATGGTTTCCCATATTACCAAAAGTGAAACAGGACTAAGCTAGTCCTGTGACAGTTTGGACTTAATTGCTCTGTGCTGAATGGATATTGAATGGATGTTGAATGTTGCTAGGTCCTGTAGCAAGAGTTTGTGGTTGGTGGCATTTCAGCTTTGTGGTGGCATAGAGCCAAGAGTCCAGCCTGATGACTCGTTTGGCAGACAGCCATTCCACTACCCCAAGTGAAAAGGGAGAGCAGGCTACAGCTGGTAACGGAGTGCAACCTGGAGTGCAGGTCATCAGGTGAGGTCATGGTGTTGAGGCAGGTGAAGCCAGGAACACTCATCAATTTTATGCTGAATGATGATCACGGGGGTCAGGCATAGCTCACCAGACAAGGAGGCAAAATCCAGGGTAAAGTCAGGAGGTCTCTCTGGTCCAGGAATGGTAGGAGAATTTATGTATAGTGTATCTCAGAGTGTAAACATAAATCCCAGGAGATAGAAGAGAGCTCTGGAGATCATCCAGTCCAACCCCTTTACTAAAGCAGGGTCACCCACAGCAGGTTGCCCAGGATTACAATGTCCGAGTGGTTTCGATATCTCTCAAGAGAATTAGACTCCATAGCCTCTTGGGCAGCCTTTTCCAGGGCTCCACCACCCTAACGGAAAAGGAGTTTTTCCATATGTTGAGGTGAAGCTTTCTGGGTTCCAGTTTGTTTCAGTTGACATAAAGGTTCCTATTGGATATCATGGTACCTTGTGAATGTTTCATTTACACTACCCACTGGATTTCTGCAGTGCTGCTGTTGATTATTACAATACTATATTAGCTTCTAGCTCAGATCCTAACAGCTTGATCTGATCTGTGTTTGGACTCATGCAGTCTAACTTCATGAAGCTGAAAAAGATTTTATTTCTGGCATGCCCTTTTGCTTTCTGATAAATATTATATCTCAACTACTTAAGCTTGTGGCTACATACCTGAGGAAACTCACTTGATGTAATGGTCCATTTCTATTCTCTGTTGTAAATTATATTATTAACAGCTCAGTGATGTAATTAAATTTTAACATTGCTAGCTCTGGAATTTTCTCTTTGATCTTTTAATTGTATTATAGTATGCTTCTGCTTATCTTTCTGAAGGAAAACTGTCTCAATGTATGGAATTTAAAAACTGCCCTTACTATAAATGAATGAGAAATGTCCATCAACTTGTATCTGTTCAAAAGAATATACCTCTAAGTGTATTTGCTTTGTTTTAGCAAACTTTAATGAACTCTTACCTTCATTGAACTCTTGACTTATTTTGAGATGAGTGAAGTTGGAATTTAATTTTCTAACTGCTGCATGAATCTGTTTCATTATTTAATATTGCATAGTTGCTGTTGCAGATTAATACTTCCCTTTCATCTGACTTGATGAAGAAATTTGTGATAAGTGCTAGGCCAAGACAAAACCAGTATTTTTTCAATTGTGTCTTTGTTTTGATTTAGTTATATTTTTTGCTGCTATTCTTACTTTCATAACCTCATTAACTCAAAAAATTCCCAAAATAAAATTTGATGTAATTTTGTGTCAGAATAGTTTCTTGTATGTGGCTGTTACAACTCCCAATGTACTTACCTGGTTTTACCATGACTTTGGCAGATTGTTGCAGTGACATATCATGGAAGCATGTAGATCCTGATTTTTTCAAATGAAGTGCAACGTTAACAATGCAGGCTTCTGGTGCAGTTGTGAGCAGACACAGAGGCTGGCAGTAATTGAGCTCCTGGGGGAGGGTTTGGCAGGGTATATCATGAATGGTTCTTGACATACTGAATTGGTAATGGGATCGTTTCTGCTGAGTCACAACTGCCCGCTTGCTGGCCTGTGTCAACAAGAAAATGCCAATCAAGTAGAGTTCCCATAAAATTAACTTTATAAATGTTTGAGGAAAAAAAAAGGGAAACCTTTGTGCTGTTTTGCTGGTTGTGTTGTTGTGGTGGTTGTTGTTACTATTATTGTTGTTACTGTTTCTTACAATTACTGCTATTGAAGTTCTAGCAAGTGGCACTTTCATTCCTTCCCCAATCCCTTCTCTTTCTTTCATTCTTTCTGTATTGACAGGGTAGAGACAGAAAGGTTTATCGTGTACTTTGGGTAAGTGCAGTGAACTGTGGTTTGTCTTCAGTGAATCAGTGCTTTGTTTTACAAGAGATTGGATTGGACAGAATCTGTCTTTATCATTTCTTTCCCTCTCAGGACTCACATCTTCTGCATCTCTTCAGACAATGCATGCTTGCCCTTTGGTGCTCAGTTTGATAGCATGGGGTTCTGGCTTGAAGGCGTTTCTTTATGATCTGTGAATGATGAAAGTTGTGAATTCATGGCTCACTGTTTGATACTCAAGCATTTGATGTAATAATGGGTTAGTTGTTTTGCACTGACAGAAGTACCATTGCCCCATCTCTAGTGACTGAAAAGGATGGATAGAATTCTGCGGGCAAGGATGAGTGGTTACCTTGGTTTTGAATAGCCTGTATTTAGTTAAGTTAATAAAAGTTAATGTATCTGAAGACATGATTTCTTAATGTGTGATAAACATCATATGTTACCCTTTTAGGTAGATGTTTCCTGTTTTGCATCTTGTATCTTCCCTGTAGACTTTTCTATAAGAAGTATTGTTGGGTGGTTTGCTTAATTTTTTTGTGTGTGTGGGTGATCCAGTTATTTATGGAGTGTTTATGGAAACAGTTCTGGAATGGATTTCAAATATTGGATGCAGTAGATCAAATTTCTTTCTACATTCAATAGTGTTTCATGATGTTGAGGTTGTAGTATAGCGAAATCATAAAAATATTTACAATAATTCATACCATTCACTCAGCATTAACACGCAACCACTAAACCATGACCCTGCACACCACATCTGCATGACTTTTAGATCCCTCCATGGACAGTGATTCTACCACTGCCATGTTCAGGGCTTAACAACCCTCTGAGGGAAGAAATTGTTCTGACATCTAAGCTGAGTCTCCCCTGTCACAATATGAGGCCATTTTCCTCTTGCCCTGATACTTGCTCCTTGGGAGAAGAGACCAAAGCTCCTCTTCCTCTGGCCTCCTTTCAGGAAATTGTAGAGAGCAATGAGGTCTCCTCTCAGCCTCCTCCAGGCTGAACAACCCCTGCTCATCCAAAACTTTGTCCAGTAATGGGAGGATCCCTGCTGTGGTCCTGCTGGCCACACTATTGCTGATACCATTTGGTGCTTACATCAACGTGAAGTCCACACACTCATACAGCTGATGTCAGCATGTTTATTTCCACAGTCATAGTCTGGAGGTGCCAGTAGAAAATCATTACATTGAAAATTACCACATCTGAGGAAATGAATGCAAGAAATGTTCAGTGCTTCATTCTGTTGTTTGTAGTGGCCCATTCATGTCCATGAGAAAGACCTAAGATGTCATGTAGCTCTAGGCTAGGGAGACAAATCCTCCACCAAGAGCAGCTCTATGTGATCATGTTTACCAGATGCTTTATCAGTAAAGGAGAAGAAAAGGAATCTGAACTATCTACAGTAGGTCCAACATTTATTAGAGTCATACTGACAACTACAGGTAATGCACAAATCTTACAGAAGGCAAATTAACAGAGGTGAGGATGAAATCCACTGGGGCAAGTCTCCTCCTCTTGACAGAAGTAAATTTGGAAAAAAAAAAAAAAAAAAAAAGGTAAGAATGTGCATTCCTCAGTGTAATTTCTATTTGTTTATGAGATTTTGGATTGTTCTTTGCATTATGATCCAAGTAAAAAGTAATACTGAAAGTGCATGAATCTGTTTATCTTCCTGTGTGTTGTGTGCATGTGTGACTAAAAATATTCAGAATTACCAATTATGAAAAATAATCAGAAAAAAGAAAAGAACTTCAGAAGCAGGAGGCTTTTGATAAATAAATAAACCATGTTGTTGTTCTCAATTTCTTTTAGTCTTTCCAGGAAATTTGTCAATTTTCTGATGCACTTCACATAGGTATGGGTTTAATTGCCAAACAGAATTGTCACTCAAAAAACTCCTCTTGCCTTCCTTCTCAGAGTCAGTGTGGAAAATCAAATACTGAAGTATGGGTTTACTACTCGAGAAATTATTATTTTGGAAAATGATGATCCTGGAGGAGTGTTTGAATTTTCTCCCTCTTCCAGAGGTCCCTACAGTATCAAGGTAGCTGAGTAATTTCTTTTAATCCTTACAGACATCTTAGTTTCAGCAGAGTGCTCAAAGGTAAGTGGGTTTTCTGTTTTTTTTTTTTTTTTTTTTACAGGAAGGAGAGTCTGTTGAACTGACAATTGTCCGCAGTAGAGGAAGTCTTGTCAGGCAGTTTCTACTCTACACTGTAGAACCAAGAGACAGTAATGAGTTTTATGGAAGCACGGGAGTTCTGGAATTCAAGCCTGGTGAAAGAGAGATATTACTTACACTTCTGACAAGGATGGATGGGATTCCAGAGGTGAAAATTTCTATTTTTTCTCTTCAGATTGTGATCACAGGCATATTAGTTTGTTACTTATTATAATATAGGCATATATATAGGAACAAAAGAAGTATGTAACGCATTTTCTCCAGACTGTCTTCCTAGGCTCCAAAACAAAGATGTCTGGAAAATTAACGTGTGTCTTTGGGTTTAATAGTCCTCAGTGTTTTTTTCCCTTGTGAACTGAACGTTTATGCTTTGAATTCATAAAATTTTTTAGCATCCATGACATGCTGTATTCTAGAGTGCCATTGTTCAATAATCTCTCTGTGAAGAATCACTTCTCATTTCGTATAACCATAGAATGGTTTGGGTTGGAAGGGACCTTATAGAACATGTAGTTCCAACACCCCCTGCTGTGAGCAGGGGTACCAGGTATTTTTTTCTAGTAATCCTCTGCTAGTTTCAGTCGGTGCCCTGTATTTGCCAGATAGGTTCAATACTTGTCTTAATGTTCCTTGAAGTTCCTTGAGTTACCTGTGAGCTTTTTCCAAGAAATATATGAGGTATGAAACCCAGTTAGATTAATAAAGCAAGCAATTTTAAAATTACTGTCACTGGATTTGAAATCTTTGCTTACCCTTGTACAAAGCCAGGAATTTCATAAATCTCATGTGAAATGCACCTTTCAGGGACAATGGCAAACACATTTGTACTAGAGGATGGATATGTTCAAAGTTAAGTACAGAAAAATAAGTTGTTGCCTAACATAATGCTAGGGTTTTTGAGAAAATGATGCTATCATAGTTACAAATTCCTGTTTCTTTGTTCTGATGGCAGTCTACAAATACATGGTGCGTGTAGAAACGTTGTGTGATTTTATTGCGTCTAATTTTGTGTCTCTTTCTGCCTGCCAAGGGACTGTGGATTTTTGCGCGTTCATTTTGTCTGTGTATATTGAGTGTCCCTTTTTGCTCTGACTGAGTTTCCCTCTTCTAGGTGGATGAGTTATATTCTGTAGTACTCAGTGGCTACACTGATATGCCAGGCAAGCTGGGGAGTGCCACAAGGGTC
Source organism: Psilopogon haemacephalus (assembly GCA_013396835.1). NCBI lineage: Eukaryota > Metazoa > Chordata > Aves > Piciformes > Megalaimidae > Psilopogon > Psilopogon haemacephalus. The sequence goes on along the minus strand of VWZI01017227.1, from coordinate 64,338 downwards.
AATATAACCATACTGAAGAATGATGATCCACATGGTGTCATTCAGTTTCTGCCTGATGAACTATCAATGACAATAAAGGAAAGTAAAGGAGAACTCATCTATGCTGGTAATTCTTTTTATTGGTTACTGCTTTATCTTCTGTTTACCTCTGCAAGGCTGCTTTTCCCCATTTTTTTCTTTTGAACACAGTCACAGAATGGTAGGATTTGGACCTCTGAAGATCATCTAGTTCAACCCCTCTAAAGCAGGGTCACTCACAGCAGGTTGTCTGGGATCACAATGTCCAGGTGGGTCGGAATCTCTCCAGAGGAGGCTCCACAACCTCTCTGGGCAGCCTGCTTCAGTGCTGCAGCACCATCACAGTAAAGAAGTTTCTTCTGTTCAGATGGAACCTTCTGGGTTTTGTCTGTTGCTACTGGGCACACTGACAAGAGTCTGGCCCCATCCTCCTGACCCCTGCCTTTCAGCTCTTCTGAGCACTGATCAGATCCTTTCTGAGGCTGCTGTTCTCCAGGCTAAACAGTCCCAGGTCTCTCAGCCTTTCCTCCTCACAAAGATGCCTCGTCCTCTCAGAATCTTTATAGCCTCTGCAGTAGTTCTTTGTCTCTCTTTAACTGGGGAGCTGAGTAGAGTGGCTGATTCAACTGAGGAGTTTTCAGTGGTGCACTGCTAGCATGAAGAGCAGTGAAAGTGAAGTGGAGGATCAATCCAGTAAATTAACTGCTGGAGAATATGCTAGAGAGAAGTCTTTATATGAGTGTAAAATGTAACCTGGAGGCAATAGCTCTGTTGTGGAACATAAAGGATAGAATGCTGTGTGAGAGAATGATAGAACAAGTATTCATATGGGAGGCTTCAATTTATCTATCTCTTTTCAGTTATTAAGTGCATTTACAGGCAAAAGCCCAAACAAACAAATAAACAAAAAAACCCAAACAAACAAAAAACAACCCCCAAACCCAGATTTGAACAGTTGGAACTGCTTTAATGATCTGTCTTTGTGTGACCTTTCTTGCAGTGCTTTCACATAGTGTTACAATATTTGGTGATTATTTCCCTTTTTTCCCCCTTTATTTCAGCATTACTGACCTTTTTATTTTTAATCAGTGTCCTGAAGGTGAAGGCTGACTATATACATTTGCTTTTTTTTCAGCTGATTACAGAGTTGTAAGAAACCAAGGAAACTATGGCAATGTTAGTGTGTCTTGGGTTGTTGACCCATCCTGTACCAATGACATCTATCCAGAACAAGGCACTGTTTTCTTTGATAATCTGGAGTTTTCAAAAAATATCACCATTTATTCACTACCAGATGAGGTAAACTTTTTGTTTGTTTGTTTGGGAGTTTTGGTTGCCTGGTTGGTTTTGTGGGTATATGGAACAAAATGTAAGTGGTAAACATTTAAAATTTGAGGAGAATTTAGAAACGCTTTTTTTTTCAGAGGCTGATAAGTATTTGTGGGGAAAAAATCAAAGTACTTGGGCAAAACTGGATAAAATCGTGAAGTTATTTGTGAAGCTGTGCATATCTATAAACAAAAAACAGTAAAATATTGAGAGTACTTGAATGTGATTAAATTATAGAAATACTCATCTGAATAAACAACAGTAATGATGAGTTATTTACAAGGTTTGTAGAATGATGACTGCTGTGATTTTCTGATGGTTTCTCTTCTGTGAACCATCATTTGCCATCTCTCTTGACACACTGAAGAATTAAATAAAAAGCAACACTCAGAAGTCTCTATTTTGTTAATCCACTCAAGTGTTTGTTTTATTATCTTCATTTTATTATCTTACTATTGTTGCTTTGTATGCAAGGGATTAATTTTGCCATCCTTTCAGATACCTGAAGAGATGGAAATTTTCATCATCAGTTTATTCAGTGCTACTGGTGGAGCCAGGCTGGGCAATATAACAAGAGCAATTTTGCAGATTTCAAGGAATGATGATCCCATTTATTTTGCAGGTTAGATATTGTTGATTTAAAACGTAGTACCCCGAAGATATTTTACTAATAGACCAAATAATTGAGAAATCCTAATCCCAGCAAAGATAGCATGAAGATCTTGGGTTTATTGTGTTGAATTTCTAATTGCTTCCTTTAGAACCTTCTCTTAGTTTACTTCATTATTTTGTTTAGTGATACTAGGGTTGGTTAGGTGGCTAAGTGCTGCAGTGTTCTCTTGTACCTGCAATTATTTCCATGCCTTTGCCACATACACCTTGTTTCACTTGAGGAGAAGGTTGCTTTTGGGGAGGATTAACAAAATAGGCCAGGTACAGGGAGCTGAAGGTTGAACTCAGGTAGATTTATTTGTTACTTGTGTATTTTCAGAACCTCTGACAGTGAGTGTAAAAGAAGGAAGTGTTGCGAACTTTGCAGTCCTGAGGAATGGATCTGTTGATGTTGCTGTTGCTGTTCAGTATGTTACTGTCAATGGGGGTGCAACAGCTGAAGAAGGAGATTTTGTTCCCAGTGGAAGGAGCAGTGTAATTGTGTTTGATGTTGGAGAAAGAGAGCAGAACTTATCTGTGTATATTAATGATGATGATACTCCTGAAACTGATGAAACATTTTATATCTTCCTTATGAATTCTACAGGTAAATGTAATCATTTGATGTTCAATAGCTCTCCTCTTTTCTTGGCTGAAATACTTTACCAACTTAGTCTTATCAACCAGAAATATATAAATTCCAAGTATTAAAAGAACAAGGTTTGCTTCACCATTTCTATACAACTGCTGTAAACATTGTGTTTGGATTTCCATCTTGATTTGTTTAATGGGAAATAACCCCCTAATTATGTCACTGAAACCTTTCCTGCAAAAACAACTGAAGTTAAAGTCTCTTTTCAAATGTAAATGCTCCAAATTAGATGGGGTTTTGACTTGACACAAGACTAAAGAATGTTGGTACTGCAACAGTCTTAGAGAAAAGGGATTCTTCCAGACTTTTTGTCATGCACCAGTGTATACTACACAACCGCCTGATGTAAAAACAAACGAAACTGCCTTATTTTAAAGAAAACACTTGTAAGTCACTGTCTGTTTTATTTTTGTGGTAGTGCAGTGTATGAATAGTTTTATTTTCAGTCCAACATCATAGTTTTGCATGGCTTGGTCTACAGAAAATTGTGTTAGAAATTGCCTAACTTTGTCTTGGTAGTCTTCTTAAGTGCCTCCCCCCAAACTACCATACATACCACCAGTGACAAATGGGTTTGTTGCCTTAGAAGTTTCTAGGATTATTTTTTCCTATTTCAAAAAACATAATTTAGCAGTAAATGATGGAAAATTGTCCAGCACATTCCTGTTTTTTAATTAAACATCTTTTGGAATAAACCATCACTGATGTGGAACCCTGACAAGAAAGTGTAAATGAAATGTAAGATACAGGTAAATTTTATGGAATTCTACCTGTTTAATAAAGCCCCTTCCCACTTTTAGCCCTGCCAAAACTTAAGGTGAGGTGGGAAAGCATCTACATTTCCGTTAGCAAGTGTTCATGATTTCGTTCAGTTGTTACTATTCTGTAGCTGAGAGACAATAACAGACTTTGAATGCACTGTGTATCTCTGCAATGCAAACCGAGTCTGTATTGAACAAGCCATCAAAACACTGACTGAGACTGGAGGGCCTGTTATTTAATAAAGCAAAGGAAAGCTATTATGAGTAACCATCAGTCCATACCTTGTGAGCAAGGTTCACCAAGTAAAACGTCAGTTCAAGGTGAGGAAACATAGATTTCTTGATTTAGACATGCATGCTAAGTGTCTTAGCCTTAATTACAATCTGTAATGGTCTATTCTTCACATTGGGACTATGGTCACACAAAAGTGGACACCCTGTGGCTGCTCTGTGAGTTGCTCACAGGGCTTCACTGCATCTGTCCTGGATATTGGTAGCAGACAACCAGAGAAATACAGAGGAATTTTTGGCAATTACTTGAGTATAAAAGAGCTTGTATGTTTGCTGATGTCAGCTAGCATCCACTCTGGTACCCAGGCCTTTTACTGGGCATCAGAACCACTAAGTGCTAAGAACCACTAAGAATACAGAATATGTTCATGCCTATTCCTGGAAGCAAAATCCATTTTTTTCTTGATGTGACCTGTTGCATGTTGTACTTGATTCCTATATCGCTTATAATGATTATGTTGGAATATTGTGCTGCAAAGAAAATACGGATAGAGGTCTATGAACTTAAAGCAATGCACACTGTTTACTTTAGAACAAAAAATAGTCTAATGCTCTTAAATAGCGTTGAAAAATGAGAAAGGGTTGGAAACAATGTACAAGTGTGGACATAGGAAGAATATCCATACAGTGCTAACATGCTGTGGTACGGACATGAACAAACTCTTAGACATTGTTCATAGCTTGTATTTAGTGCAGTATTTCTGTTCTCAGTCTAAAGGAGGACTGGAATCTACAAGTATGTCTCTTTTCCTTCTGGCTTGAGCAATTGCTCAAACGTAAAATACTCCTCTTCTGTAATCTCTTCTGGCCAGACTCCTAGCTCTGGTCATTTAATCTGTATTTTTTCCTGCCAATATTATGTCTTGCTTACTGCTTGAGATGTTAATTAACTATTTTTGCTCTGATTTGCCTGTGACTGAGTGTCTCAAATACTGTTTTTCATGGATTGCTTTTGTTAATTTCTTTGTATAAAAACAGTTGGTGCAGAAAAAAAAAAAAAAGTAGCCAACACCTCCAGTTTTAGAGCTACCTCATTTCTGGTTTCAGTTTTGATAAAATCAATCACCGTCTTTTCAGGAGATACTGTTATCTATCAGGCTGGAGTGGCCACAGTCATTATTGAAGCCAATGATGATCCAAATGGAATTTTCTCCTTGGAAGCTTTAGAGAAGGCAGTGGAGGAAGGCAAAAATAACACTTTCTTGTAAGTGCTGCCTTTTAGATAACACTTTTTTTTTGACTGACTTCTGTGGTATTTAATGGGTAGTGCTTTTTTTCTAATCCTGCACAAGTTTGTATTGATAAAAAAGGTGTTTTAAAATTTTCAGCAAATTTTGGATTAAATGATGTCTAAACATACTGAAGACAACATGTATATAGTTGTCTATGTACTATATAGCAGCTATATACAACAGCTGTATACAGTATATTTTGCATATTAAAATGTGTACAGAAGTTGATGTAGAAGTGTAAATAAATAAAACTACAGCTTTTGGTGTGTTCTCAGTAAACTTTGAATAATGAAGAATCTAGATGATTGAGTAGAATATAACCTGGGCTAATAGAGAAGTAAAAAAATCTTCTCAAATACAGTCAAATACAACAATGTGATTCTTAATTTATATTTTTTCACCTGCTTTGAAGCCTTCCTCCACAACCTATTTATTACTGTTTATTACTGTATTCTTTCTGTTATTTTGTTCAGTCCATATGTGACTGTCTTCTAGATAGAATATACCTTTGATTCTGAAAGTGTTTTCCTTCCAGACACTGAGGTGTGTTCCCAAATGGGCAGAGTTAAGAAATTAATTTGCTTAATATCTTGTTATGTTCCTTGAAGTCAGGATGGAGTTATGATATGGCCAGAATCCTGATTTTTTTCATTAAGAAACTTCTAGATAGGATGTAAAGAGAAATTAGTTCACAATAACTGTGGCAACGTGAACAATTAGGGATTTTTTTTTCACATTTATCATTTTATGTGATTTATTTGTTTCCTTTAACTTCTTGCAGCAATGCCTATCACTATGAATTACATCTTTCTGCTTGTTCTACACATCTGAAAATGAAAATCCCTGAGAACACACTAAATATATGGTGTTTGGGTTTGTTTTGCTTTTGTTTGGTGTTTTTAATGACCCTTTATGATCTTCTTTTGAGTTTTTTTTTTAATTTGATGATGTGAAGAGTCATGATTTGAACTAAACATCTTCATGTACAGATTCTTCTATGAAAGAAAACAAACATTTGAGGTTTTTGCTCATCCCTCACTGATGAAATATATTTACTAGTGATCTGTCTCCTCCATATCCTCACTGCTTTGTTAATACTGATGTAAGAAAGTGCTGAAGAAGCCTTGATGGTTAAAAGGGGAAGTGTTTGTGATTAAATATATGTGTTTCTCTTGCTTATTTAAGGGTAGCTAAGTAAAACAATTTTTTATGTTGATGTTCACTTTTTCTGTATCACTGAACAGTGTTTTGAGACATAGAGGACACTTTGGAAATGTCTCATTGACTTGGCAGCTATTTGACAATGGCTCTGTCCTGAGGCCAGGAGAAGAGTTCCATGAAACTTATGGGACTGTGCACTTCATGGATGGTGAAGGATCAAAGCCAATAACACTCCATGCTATTTCAGATAGAATTCCTGAGTTCAATGAATTTTACGCTCTAAAGTTGGTGAATGCTTCAGGTATTTGTTTTCCATATCACTATTTCCTTCGTATCTGATAGAAAAGAATTATATTTAATCAATCAAAAAGAAACCAGTCCTTTGCTTTATATCAAGTCTTGATAACCTGTAGTTTTCTGGTAAGGTTTTAGGTTTTATTTTTCATTTAATCTTCATTCATTTATATGGGTGCAGTTACTCAGTTCATTAATTAGTTACACGTATGTTGGTGGTCTGACCTTTACAAAGGATTCCTCTTGGTGATTTCTGAGATGTACATCTTTGTGTAGTGAAAGATAAAATAGAACTATTAAAGCCTATGCATGTCTACCAAATAGAAAATGATTGGTTTGTTTACTTTTTTCTAGAGGAGGTAAAAAACTTTTAAGAGTTACCAGATAGTTTTACTTAAATCACAACTGGTGCAGTTTTGCTACTGAGCAGAGTTCCAAATCTCTTGGACTCAATCCACTTCAGTATTATTTGTGATTTTCTGTGCCTGGATATGTGACCCAGAAAATATGAGTTGATTTTGCTGGAGGTGAAGTCCATATGCATGTACAGAAGGTTTCCTGCATGTCATAGGTAAATCACTGCACATGAACATGGAAACTCTACATTCACATCATGACCTTCATAAGTTCTTATTGTGCAGAAATACTTGACTATTGGCAGGAGCTGACAGCAGTTTTAATGTGCAACCATTTACCGATTTTGCAAGGTGTTTCTGCTTCTGTTTCAGAGGCAACGAGTCACATTTTGCCATTCAATGTTCCTGTAAACTTTGGAGTAATATGAGAACTGAATTTGGCCCCATGTTTGCCAAGTGAAACTGAAGTAACTTACCTCATTGATTCACTCGGAACAGTTGGAGCTAATCTTGTTCCAGCTGACAGAAATGTGTTGTTTTGCTGCATAAAAATAGCACACTGCTTTTTCTGTGAAAACTGTCACTATAGTGTTTTAAAAACAATAGGCTATGTTATTAAATCAGAACATTTGCTAAGGGTTCATAGGCTCTTCAGAGATTTCAGCCTTTTAAAAAATCATTATTTAAAAAAACTCTTTAAGTACTTAGGAACTTTTTTCAGAATGTAGTGTTTGAAACCAATCATTAACTTCTGCTCTAACTTCCATTACGTAGGTGGATTTCCTGGTCCTGGTGGTCAGTTGTCTGAAACCAACCTAGCTGTAACTGTGATGATCCCATTCAATGATGACCCTTTTGGAGTCTTTGTCATAGATCCAGAGAGCCAGGACAGAGATATAGTGGAAGATGTTCTTTCTGAAGATGATCTTTCCTATATTACAGACTTCACTATCTGGAGGAAACAAGGCACCTTTGGTGTTGTACGTTTAGGATGGGAAATACTCTCTGGCACATTCCAATCTGGACTACCATCAATGGTAGATTTCTTGCTGCTAGGATCATTCCCAAGTTCTGTGCAATCTCAGCCACACATGAGACGCCATCACAGTGGAACAGATGCTTTGTATTTCAGCGGGAAGGAGGGTGTATTTGGGATTATTGATCCGGGACACCTGTACAATGGATCTACTGCACTCACTAATTTCACATTTTCAGCATGGTTGATTCCTAGCGTTAGAACTGATGGTTACGTAGTGGAAAAGGATGATGATAATGGGACCTTATATTACGGTATGAAAATCCAAACAAATGATTCTCATGTTGCTGTAATGCTTCATTATACAGCATTGGGATCCAATTTGACATACATAGCTAAAGCCACAGTCCAGAAGTATCTGGATGAAAATACTTGGCTTCACCTTCTGATTACTCTGGATGAAGGTATAATTGAATTTTACATGGATGGAGTTCCAGTTCAGGGAGGAATTAAGAGCCTTAAAGGGGAAGCAATTGCTGATGGTAAGCTTCATTATTTTGTTCTGTATGCAGAGTACTGCCATGTATGGAAGAGCCTACTTCATTGAAAGGTGCATGCAAGATACTTACATTATTTTATCTATTTAGTTAAATGAAAAGAATGAACAGAAAAATTGAAAATATTTCCAAAGTGCATATAAAAATAAGAACTGAGAAAGTTCCAGGAAATTCAGAATTGTGACAGTTTGGACTGCAATAGTCTGAATATAAATTAATGATCCATTATAATATTTATATAGGTATGCTTGTCACGTATAGCTACAGTTAAATATTTAAGTTTGCAATTCATGATTCCCGTAAGATTTACAGCACTTTAGGTGAGATAGGACATTTGCCCTCTCAGTTTCCTAAAAAAACTAAAATAATGATTTTGTTTGTAGTGGTACATTATATTACAACTAAGCCAGTATCTTATAGGCAGTCGAATTTTTCAGGGTGTAGATTTACTTCGGTATGTATTTACATGGTACATGAAAATTATATCTATAATAATATATGAATTTAATAGTGTTCTAAGGAACATCAGCATGTGTACTTCACATAGTCTAAATGGATCATCCCAGATGTGGTTTTAGGCAAGACTTTCACTCTGAAATACACTCTGAAATACACTCTGAAGTATATCAAAACAATTTCTTTATAAAGTCAGATATTATATGGTAAGAATATATATATATATATATATATATTTGTGTGTGTATACATATATAAACAAAAAAAACCCATATATTGTCTATATATATGGTTATATATACTATATATATATAGTTGTTCAGTTTCTGACTCTTCTACATGTATTTCTTTTCTCTTGAAAATCATCTCCATCTTTTTTGTCTTGTCTTGTCTTCTTCTCTTGTCTTCGATTTCATATTATTTCTGTGGTGGGGATAGGCAGTAAATGATTATCAAAATCTTGAAAATCTTTTTTTTTTTTGTAATCAAAGAAAGAGAATTAAAACATACAATGATGTTAAATGCATATACAACTGCAGGCACATATGTACACAAATACAGAGTGAGAACAGCGATGAGACACTGTTAACTGTATAGTGTAGCATTTTCTGATTCTAAATTACCAGTGATTGAAGTCTGAGAAGTAAATTTGCCCACTGTCACAAAGCAATGCCTCTGCAGTTAATAATTTCCATCAGACTTGCAGTGCTGTAGCTGATAAGGGATTCTTTCACCTTGATTTCAGAAACAAAGATGAAATTCTGTGATGCTTTTGCTGCTAGAAGGGTATGTCTGAGTTGTAGATTTTCTGTGTTAGTGGAGATAGCATATGCTCTATCTGGAAATATTAGAAGTACAAGGTAAGAAGTTAAATCTCTCTCCATTTAGTGTTGGATACTATACAGTAGTGAGCATAGTAGCCCAGTTTTTCACTCCTTTGTGGCCTGGGACTGTTTCGGTGTTGGTTTGAGCTAACTGGAGAATTTGAGAAATTAGACTATTGTGTGAGAGAGGTAAACACAGTGTGTCACTTCACTGGAGTTTTACTGAGAAAGAAAAAAAAGTTGTTTTTAAGAACTGTACCTAAAACACTAGATATCAGACAGTTTCTGACCGCTCTGGCTGCGGCTGCTTCTCTTGCATGGTCTCCTTTGTCTCTTTGTCTTGGTAGCTAATTCTCAGTAATCCTACTAACTTGTTCCTACTACTAACCCCCCTGGCCGATCTACTTCAGCTTATCTGCAGCATCAACAGGCGGTGAGATAACACTGGGGAAGGGGGGAAAGGTGGTAGGGGGTGTTTGGTTACCCTCTCTTGGGGATTTTGGTCTCTGGGAGGGGTGTGGTGTCTGTATTACCTTTTCATTGTATATATTTGTAAATATCTGTTACGCCTTGTAAATATTTGCTTGTATATTGTGCATTGCTGTAAATATAAAGCTTCATTTATTAACTTCCAGTGTTTTTGAGTCCTAGCTGGGATTTATAAAAGGCGGAGGGCAGGTAACTGTTAAACCACCACAATTTCATTTTCAGTTCCTGTGATTGCTCTAGAACTGACTCTGAGTGTCTTATGTATGCCATTCAAGAGCACAGTTGCTTCCAAACCCAGAAAACAGCTGGAAAGAAGAGATGTGTCTATGTGTTTTAGCATGACATAAATGAGTGAGGTGCCAGCTATTTGTGAAACAGGCAGCTGTGATCCTATGATTAACAGTGTAGGATAATTGTTCGGAGACAGAGAAGTATTAGTGCTTTTGCAAAAGGTGTTTGGGATTTGTTGTACGTTCCTGAAGTCCATATTACCAGTGCACTAGGGAAAAAGCGTGTCCAGAAAAAGCATGTCCAGTGAACATGAGTACCACTAGTATGAATACACTCTCCTAGAATAGACAAAATACGGTCTGTTCAGAAAAACAAAAGCAGAGAGGGGTTTCATTTGTGCTCCACAAATCTCAAATGGAAAGAGAGAGGTTAGAGAGAGGTTTCTAAGTCTCACTAAAAGGTGGGATGGTGGCAACATTGTGATAGAACTAGTAGGGTGAAAAACGTGACCAGGTGTGATGGCTTGGGAGTTACCTCTCCCCTTCCCACCCCCCTCTCCCCCAATAAATTTACCCAGACTAGGCTCAGCCAGCTGGAAGTTAAGGAATGAAGTTTTATATTCACAGCTTAGCACAATATACAAGCAGATATTTACAATATATTACAAATATTTACAGTTATATCAGAAATATACAAGTTAAAAGTAATACAGAAACACAATACCCCTCCCAGAAATCAGCATTCTCAGGAGGGACTCCCAACCACTCTCCACCTTCTTTCCACTCTCCAGCCTTACCCCAGAATCTGCCTTACATGCAAGGTGAGTTGAAAGGATGGGCCAGGGAGATTAGAAGCAGAATTGATTAGTTGGGTTACACAGATCCAGCAAGAAGCCAGGGAGAGAGAGGTGGACACCAACAGACTCTGACAGACTGTCTTATCTATGTTTATGTCCTTGTTTTTGTACATCTTAGTAAACCTATAAGTGAAATAGACATCACCATTGTTTTCTTTTCACAGCCTATAATCTATTTTTTCTCATTAAAATATTCCAACTAGCCTCAGACCAGCACACCAGTGTAGGATGGAGTTTGACCTGTGATGATCTATCTGAAACAATGAGACGAACCTTGAGTAACCTACTGACTACACGATCAATATGGTCTCTAATCCAGGGACAGTAAACAGTTTACCATTGATTTTTGACAATTACACCTATTCAGCCTCAGATTTACTACTTTAAAGAAATACAACAATTTGAGAAAAATTATGGTTTCCTTCTCAGGTCCAGGAATAGTGAGAATTGGAGCAGGAGTCAATGGCAGAAGTAGGTATGTGGGGCTAATGCAGGACGTGAGGCTGTATGAACGTAAACTGACACGAGGAGAGATCTATGAGCTCCATGCAACCCCTGCAAAGAGTGATGTCCACCCTGTCTCTGGCTATCTGGAGTATCGTGAAGGAGAGACCAATAAGTCCTTTATTGTGTCTGCAAAGGATGACAATGAGGAGGAAGGAGAGGAGTTGTTCATCTTAAAGCTCATCTCTGTGCGTGGTGGAGCTAGAATTTCACAAGAAAACAACAAAGCATGGCTAAGAATACAGAAAAGTGATAATGCTAATGGTTTATTTGGCTTCACTGGAGCCTGCATTCCTGAGGTAAGGTGTGCAGAAGGAAAATTATAGGTGAAGTTTTTGGGCACAGAAAAAAAAAAAAAAGGGAAGACTAACTGACGTGCACAGGGCCTTGTTTGGTAGATTTGCCTGAGTGATACTGGATTTCAGTTTGTTTCCAGGTGGCTTTCTATGTGTCTGCCACATGCTATGATAATAGATTCCATCAGTTTCAAATGCCACTGATAATAATGCGATGCCACAGATCATCAACCAACTGTGAAGCAAAATGAAAAATTTATATGGGCTGTTACTTGTTTTGCATTTACCTTACATCCATTTCACCAGAGAAGCATTACATCTCCCAGTGGTGATACAGATACACAGCATTGTTTTATCAGTAGTTTAATTGCTTTTTGAGCATATCTGCCTAATAGGCAGCTGGAGGCACATGCAATATCTGCACTGTGTTACACAGCAGCTCTGAAATTTATCTCTATCTCTGCCAAGTCAGGTGCTGAACCATTTCCCTTAGCACATCTCTGCCTTTCTCAAGCTCCTCCAGGGATGGGGATTCATCCACCTCTCTGGGAAAGTTGTTCTGTCTGAAAACAGAATTGTAAAGAGGAGTGAAAGCCACATTTTTCAAAGGTTTTACTAAACAATGATAGTATAGCTTAATTTTGTTGTATCTGCTTGTTCCCCCTCCACCCCCAGAGTGTTTTTAGATGGGGAAATCCAACCATTTCTTTAAATTACTGCTAATAATTAAAAAAAAAAAAAAGACATGAATACAAAAGAGGCTTGAGAGCTGGGCCCAAGACAACCTCATGAAGCTCAACAAGACAAGGTCCTGCAGCTGGGTTGAGGCAAAACGATAACATGAGCTACTAGTGGTTGCTGCCAGTCCAGCTGGGCTTTGGAGGGGATTCCCTTCTGCTCTGCTCTGCTGAGACCTTGCCTGCAGTAATGTGTCCAGTTTTGATGCCACTAGCATAAGAGGGATGTGGAGCTGCTGGAGTGGGTCCAGAGGAGGCCATGAAGGTGACCAGAAGGCTGGAACACTTCCCTCGTGGGGACAGGCCAAGAGTTTGGGACTGTTCAGCCTGGAGAAGAGAAGGCCCCAAGGACACCCTTAGAGCAGTCTTCCAGTACCTGAAGGAGGCTCCTGGAGAATGGGAGAGGGACTTTTGCCAAAGGCTGGGTGCGACAGGATGAAGGATAATGGCTTTGAGTTGGAAGAGGGGAAATTGAGCCTGGTGGTGAGGAAGAAATTCTTGACAGTGAGGGTGGGAAGACATTAGAACAGGTTCTCCAGGAAAGTGGTGGATCCCCCATCCCTGTAGGTGTTCAAGGTCAGGTTGGATGAGGCCTTGAGGAACCTGGGCTAGTGGGAGTTGTCGCTGCCCATGGCAGGGAAGTTGGAACTGGATGATTTTCAAGACCCTTTCCAACCTAAACTATTCTATAAGTCTGTGAAAACAATAGTTGATGCTTTAAATGTGCATATATAAACATTTTGGCTATGTTGTTATTATGTAGTTTTGTGGGAAGAGATTGTGTCCAAAACAAACAACAACAGCTATTAACTTACTTTTGCAGTCCACAGGACATGGCAGAAGCTGTTGGAAATTCCACTAAGATTGTTCTGACCATCAAGTTTGGTTTCAGTTCCCCACCACTTCAAAAGTACTGAAAGTAACAGGGCAACAATTTCTTACTGGAGTTCCACTAACCTTAGAGAATTTCCATGTTTTGCATTTATTGCTTTCATTAACTTTGTTGTCACTAAGAAACATTCCAGTTTCTTGTTTTCTTCCAGACCGCTGACGAGGGTTCCACTATATCCTGTGTCGTGGAGCGTACAAGAGGAGCCCTGGACTATGTGTACATAAATTACATTATCTCACAGGTTGATTCCACTGGGATTAATTACTCTGTTACCGATTTTTCTAACAGTAGTGGCACTATCACGTTCCTTCCTTGGCAGAGATCAGAGGTAAACCCTACCTTTCTATTAACTATTTGCAAACGTGCTAGAAAACACCTCCTGAAGATGCTTGACTGGTTTTCATACTAGAGAGTGCTTCCTTCGCATGGTTTTTGTTATCTTATGGAGGGGATTTTGCCCCCTTGGCAACTAGCAATCAATATGATACATACTTTTATCTTGGTTCAGGCAGGAGATGTTTATGCACATATGTATATATATCAGATTAATGCATATCTATCGATCTCTATTAAGTAGTTCAGGGCTGAAATAATGGATCCAGCTACTTTTGAAAATGGAAAATTACCAGGTTTTGATCTGAGTTTTGGAACTCAGATTTATCTCTGCATCAATTGCAGAATCATAGAATGATTTGGCTTGAAAGGACCTTTCAAGGTCATCCTCTCCAATCCCCCAAGACTCAGCAGGGTCATCTTCAGGTTGTTCTGAGCCCCATACAATCTGACCTGAAATGTTTCCAGGGGTAGGGCTTCAACCAGACAGGCATAAAGTTCAGTGCTGTAATTGAGTGTCTTATAGCTGCTGTTGGACATGTTCTGTCCCTTTTGCTTGATCTGTTTCTATAAATTCAATCCTGACCCACAGCCCAGGAACTTAAGATTTATTGGAAGAAGTGGGGTGACAACACTATAGAAAGCTAATGTGTGTTTTGTATTAGCATTCATAGAATGGAACCTTGAGTTATTAGTAGAGAATTCTGTCTTTGGTTTCACTTTTATCAGTCTGCTGAGGTCAGTATGGACTGACTGAAATCTACTGATACCATTAGAAAGGATCCTAGTGGCTCCACTACAACTGTGGATCTCGTACCAGTTAAACAATGTAAGTGGTTAGATCTTGGCAAAAAAATGTGATACCTAGGTTTGTTCATGTCACTGCTCATTCAGCCTTTTCCATCAGAGTATGCATTGCATACAGTTATATAAAGCAAGAATTTCTAAAGCTTTTCTGGTCTGGCAGTTTGGGTGGAGCCTGCTTTATTCTATCTAGTGGCAGAAAAGGGATGGTATACTCTCTTGCTCCACTGGTGGTGGTCCAATTTGTTGTCCACATGTGGAGAAGTTAATGGACATGCCCCTAAGAAGCAGACTTGAAGCAGCTGCTCATCAGGTGAGATGTCCTAAGAGACTTTCCACTGATGTATGTATGCTACTCATTCCCACACCTCTAAATACAATTCTTAAACCTTCTTACCAAGTCCTATCACAATGTATAGAAAGCTGGAATTGTCTGAGGTGAATATCTTAGCCTGTGCAGAGCAGATTATTCTAGTTAATAGATGATCTGCAATCTCAAGTGTCATAAAAAACTTGCTTTACTGGCTCTCTAAGTTGTATTAATCATTGTAATGTCTGTTCAGAAGCACAATTTCTTCAAGATATTGAAATCTATCAGATATTTATTTTCAATAAATATGATTTAAACTATGCTGATGTCAAGGTAGATAATAAATAATTTCCTGTTTGGTTATGTGCTTGTGTAATTTGAAGCACTTAAGAAAATATGCCTTCCATCTCTAGTAGCTTGGTGAAGTTGTGTTTGCAGTGTATATTCTAAACATAAAATATTATCCTAGCAATTAGGCTACAGACATGGAAAGCAAAAATGTTGTCTGCATGACTTTCAGAACTACACAGCAGGTAGAGGTGACTTACTAATCAAAGAATTTGATGAGTTAACCAGGGTCATGAAACTGTTAGGCATGTATGTTGCAAAGTTTGATTTCTCCATGATTTGGTCCTTCTCTAGGTCTTAAATTTGCATGCTATTGATGATGACATTCCGGAGCTAAATGAGTATTTCCGTGTGACATTAGTCTCTGCAGTGTCTGGAGATGGAAAACTAGGTTCGACTCCTACCAGTGGAGCAAGTATAGATCCAGAAAAGGAAACTACTGATATCAGCATCAAAGCCAGTGACCACCCATATGGTAATTCTGATGGAGATGATACAGTCTTGGTGCAAATAAATGTGTGATTCTCACTCAACAGACAAAAGTCTTACTTAGCTTTATGATAGTTGAGGAAGCAATCCCAAGTATTCTGCTTTATCTAACTTGAGATAAATTACTAATTTTGATGCAAGAATGAAAGCTGAGTTGCTTATTCTTGACAATATTACAAAAAAGTCAAAGCTGCTCTGACCAGACAGACAACTGTTCCCTTCTAAGTGGAACTAAGTTGGCATGCAGTTGATCCTGTGCAAGCATTCCTGAGGAAGAGAGACATTTCTGCCAATAAGTACCCAATACTATGACTTATTCACATAATCACAGAATGTTTGGGGTTGGAAGCCATCTCTGAACATCATCAAGTCTAAATCTGCTGCTAGAGCAGGTTCACCTGGACTAAATCACCCAGGAACATATCCAGGCAGGATTTGACTGCCTGCAAAGTTGTATATTGAGGCTCTTGTGGGAAGAGTTGAGTTCGTTATTGTGTTGTAGCTTTATGAAGACTCCTTAGAATATCAGTGAGAGAGGCGAAAGTACACATCACATCCTTGGAATTATCATGATTGAGTTCTAAGGGCAGAGCTACAAACTGGAACATAGAAGGTTTCACCTCAACATGAGAAAATACTTCTTTACAGTGAGGGTGACAGAGCACCGAAACAAGCTGGCAAGAGAGGCTGTGGAGTCTCCTTCTCTGGAGGCTTTCCAAACCCACCTGGATGCGTTTCTGTGTGAACTTCCTTTGGTGATCTTGCCTTGCCAGGGGCGTTGAACTCGTTGATCTCTGGAGGTCCCTTCCAACCTCTAAAGTTCTGTGATTCTGTTTAATTGCCTTTTAGTATCAGAAACATTAAATATTACAATACAGTTTCTATTTATTATCATCATTTAAGTTTGATGTGTGAAGCCATGTAAATAGTACTACTTTTCTGACAGGTCTGCTGCAGTTTTCAGTGGGGCCACCTCCTCAGCCAGGTGATGGAATGATTCTACCAGCCTCTGCTGTGCCCCATATTACCATTAAAGAAGAAGTTGGACACATCAGGTTGCTGGTAGTTCGTGCACAAGGCCTTCTTGGAACAGTTCTGGTGGAATACAGAACAGTGCCACTTACAGCTTTCAGCCCTAAGGATTATCAGGTATGGGTGTTGCCGAGGTGTGAGTTGATTTATTATTGTAATTCTGTATTATTGTATTATTTAATCAGCCCAGCTATGATACGTTTCAGAGGAACACAGGAACGCTTTGTAAATGGATACTTAATACTTAAAAGAATATGTCATTACGTGACTTTTACCTCCATTCTATGCAGCATGATCTATTTCCTAAGAAAAGCCTCTAGTTTTGATTATTTTCTTTCTGAAGAGAGTGATCACTGCATCAAGAAAGGATATTTGCTTGCTTCTGAGGATGTCAGACTCGATATGAACATTCAAGGTGCATGTACAGGTTAAGATTATGTTTGTACATGTTAGGGTTGTATGTCCCAACTGCACAACATCCTTCTCACCAAGTTGGAGAGATACAGATTTGATGGGTGGGCTGTTCAGTGGATAAGGAATTGGCTGGATGATCACATACAGAGTGTAGTGCTCAACAGCTTGAAGTCCAGATGGAGGGCAGTGACAAGTTATATCCCTCAGGAGCCTGTACTGGGATCTGTGCTGTTTAATGTTTTTATCAATGATACAGACAGTGAAACTGGGTGCACCATCAGCAAGCTTGCAGATGACATCAAGCTGAGTGGTGCTGTCAAGACACCAGGGGAACGGGATAGTATCCAAAGGGACCTGGAGAACCTGGAGAGGTGGCCCAGGTGAAAATCATGAGGTTTAACTAGAGCAAGTGTAGGGTTCTGCATGTCAGCTGGAACGATCTTCACTATTAGTACAGCCTGGAGGATGAGAAGATAGAAAGCGGTGCTGTGGAATAGCATCTCGGGTTGCTGATGGATGAGAAGCTGTACATGAGCAGACAGTGTGAGCTTGCAGCCCAGGAGGTCAGTCACATTCTGGGATGCATCAAAAGCTACATTGCCAGCAGATCCAGAGAGGTGGTTCTGCCATGTTATTCCAGATGCCATCCAGAGAGACCTGGACAGGCTAGAGAGGTGAGCCCAGGCTAACCTCATGAAATTTAACAAGGCCAAGTGTAAGGTCCTGCACCTGGGTTGCTGCAATCTCGAGCACAAATACAGGCTGGGTGGTGAGNTGGAGAGGGTCCAGAGGAGGGCCAGGAAGATGATCAGAGGGCTGGAGCACCTCTGCTACGAGGACAGGCTACAAGAGTTGGGGAGAAGAGAAAGCTTCGAGGAGACCTTATAGTAACCTTCCAGTATCTGAAGGAGGCCTACAGGAAGGCTGAGGAGGGACTATTTACAAGGTCTTGTAATGACAGGATGAGGGGGAATGGGTTCAAACTGGCGGAGGGGAGATTTTAATGGGATGTTAGGGGGAAGTTCTTCACAGTGAGGGTGGTGAGGCACTGGAACAGGTTGCCCAGGGAGGTTGTGTCTGCTCCCTCCCTGGATGTGTTCAAGGCCAAGCTGGATGAGCTCTTGAGTGTCCTGACCTAGTGGGAGGTGTCCCTGCCTATAGTGGGGGGATTGGAACTGGCTGATCTTTGAGATCACTTCCAACCTAAACCATTCTATGATTCTATGATACTGTGCTCTGTTGAGACCTCACTTGGAGTACTGCATGTGGAGTACTCCGGCTCTGGACGCCGCAATATAGGAAGGACATGGACCTGATAGAACAGATCCAGAGGAGGGCCACGGAAATGATCAGGGGGTAGGAGCACCTCTGCTACAAGGACAGGCTGAGGGAGCTGGAGTTTTTCAGCCTGGAGAAGAGAAGGCTCTGGGAAGACCTAGGAGAGAGACTGCTTACAAAGTTCTGTGGTTATAGGATGAGGGGCACTGGCTTCAAATTAGAGAAGAGCGGATTTAGATTGGATTTTAGGGACAAGTTCTACACCGTGACGGTAGTGGAACACTGGAAGAGGTTGCCCAGGGTTGAGGCCCCTTCTCTGGAGGTATTCAAAATGAGGCTCAACAGGGCTTTGGGCAGCTGATCTAGTTGAGCCTGTAAGGGGGAATTGGAGGTCCCTTCCAGCCTAGACAAGTCTATGATTCTATAATTCTATGTTCAGCAAAATAACCTGTAGGTATCTGTTTGATATTTGTGCAGAACAACCTAGCTGAAATGAGATGCTCATAATTCTGTGAATTTAAACATCTTGTTTTCTCTTAGCAAAGATTCAACAGATTTTTTGCTTTACAAGCTTAAATGCGGGGAAAAAACAGTAGCTGTTTTGACAAATACAAAGAAAGCCAAGGTTCTGGGGTTTTTTTGTATCGAGGAAAAGACTAGTCTTGAACAAAAATGTGAAGAGCTTTCATATTGCAGGCTGTTGTGGGCACACTGGAATTTCAGCCAGGAGAAAGACACAAGTATGTTACTGTTAACATCACTGATAATTCTGTTCCTGAATTAGAAAAAACTTTTAAAGTGGAGCTGTTGAACCCTGAAGGAGGAGGTAAGGCACTTGCATCAATCCATTGGTTTTGTTTTTGTGATCTCTACTCAGCCTTTAAAATCTCACATTTCTTAGGTGTACTCTTTCCAGATTATTTCTAAAGACAGATACCCCCAGACACAGCAGCTGGGACTTCTCTTAGGAAAGAACTGTTCTTGAGATAGTTTGTTAATTGTTGCTGGAAACCACTAGATCCCAAAGAAAGTGCATAATTACTATTCATTAGGTCATTTAAAGGCATTGCTTTTCACATAACATGATTTTGTGGTTGGTAATGATACTCAAAATAATGTTAAAAAAAAAGATTAATTTCCATATTTATAAAATATTTAAATTTAAATAGCCAATATGGGATTTTTGTCTGCCACTTGAGTGAAATCAGAGGACTTGTGATGCACTGATTTGTAGCGTATCCAACAGCACTGCAGTGGTAGGAGACTCTGGGTGTTGCAGGGCCTGTGAAGTCCAGCTGAGATGGAGAAGTAGCTGGTGTCTCAGTGGAAGAACAAGAAAAACACTGAAAGGAAATCATGGTGTGAGATGTTAATCTCACAAGTGAGGACAAGCATCAGCTCTGGCCAAATAAGACACTCAGCCCTTATAGAATTTGTTTCCATTTGAAGAAATATATAAGGGAAAGGGAAAAAAAACTGATTAGAAATATTGGTATCCACAATCTGAGTTTCACTGTGTTATTTTTTTAAGCAATCCAAGTGTGTTTATTTCTTGTAAGTCATCTCATACTGTCTTGAGTGTTTATGGTACAAAACTTTTGATAAAAGCTTCAGACCTAGGCATATGGAACTTTTTGTCAAATAATTGTTTTGTTAAACAAACTTTTCATTAACAGCTGACTTTAGTAATTCACTAGGCAGATAACAGATACTTTCTTAACACAAAACCTCTTTTTGGCCCTTCCAACACCACTGCATGCACAAAATCTGGGGTAAAAACTCCATTAGTTAGGCTTTCTGCAGATTTTTTCAACTTTCTGATGCACATTTTTGCTTTGTGAAAGAGTATTAAATTAAGAGAATTCGGGGATTTTTAGCCCTTGGAGGTGGTTTTTTTTTTTTTTTTTTTTTAATCATTTTTTTTATTTCTNTCTCTGTGACAGATCTCATTTAGGAGTGAGAAAGGAGAAATATAAAATGGGGTACCAAGGGGGAAAAGAAAGAAAAAAGAGAGCAGATTTGTATGTGATTTCTTTCCCTCTAACCTCCCACTGATATTTCTCTCCTGTCATAAATTCAATAAGGGGTGGGATATACAAGGCTTTTTCTGGCTTTTATCAGAAATCCTGTATGCTTTCATATCCAGAATTGATTCCTTCCTAGAATACTTTCCTCCCTTTTTGTGTTGTCCAGAAATGTGTAAATTACTTTCTGCTTTCACTTTATTTATAAATGTATATATGTGTATATATCTGTATGTCTGTCATCTTAAAGTTGCTGAGCTCTTTAGAAATGATGGCAGTGGTAGTGGTGATGGGAACATGGATTTCTTCTTTTCAACTGTCCATCAGCATGGTAAGCACTTTTAATTCTATTTTTTATTGCTAGCTAAAATCTCTTATAGCTTACTATACTGACACAGCTTGTCCTAGTTTTTCTTTACTTACCTTTGATTAATTTAGATTTCTCATAACGTTCTGTCAAAGCATTCTTTTCCATTGTAGTTTAGGGATAGTATCAATATCATTCAGTCTTTAACGTAACAAAGACAGTAGCAGCTTCTATACCATCAAAACTACATAGTTGTAAAACAAAATATAAAAATTCTAAAAGTACACTTTGCAAAATTAGTTTGTTTTGAAAGCTGTAAATTTTTGGGAGGGGTAACCCTCCCTTTTAAAATTGAGAGTAATTTGAAAATTAGCTGATCTTATATGCTACTTAGATTCTCTCCATGTCAAAAATGCTGTTAAAGGAAAAATAATCTGGCTTGGAGATTTTAAAGGAATGTTTTGACTGATGTACCTTTCTTCTTGTTATGTTTGTATTTATGTCATAATCTACCAAACCCAAAGATAGTTATTGCTAAGAAAAAAGAAACCAAACCAAAATCCTAATCATGCAGGATTTCAAATGAAAACCTGCAGACCTGAAAATGCTACATGAGCAGTTCTTATCCAGCCTGAATAACTTAATTCTGTGTGACAGCCTGATTTTCAATTTTATTTGTAAATGCAAAGTATTTAACTTCAAATATGAGAATAAGTCTGTGGATTAGTCACTATTTGGAACTTTCTGACATCTTTCAAAGCATTTTTTTCTTTCATTTATTTTCAAAAATGGCTTTCTCTCTCTGAGCATCCAGTTGTGTTATTCAAGACAGTCTTTTAGCAGTAGGATTTGCCAAACTTTGATTTAATATTGTTTTTAGTTCCAGCTTATATTAAAATGAAACCTGCATTCATCTGGTCTATCTGCTAACACTATGGTTTACCATATAACTATATAAATTCTGCTCCATATTAATCCATTAACCTTGTGATTTTATTTCTATTCTTGACTTAAAATACTCATATTTATTATATTTGTTTTGCCACATAGCTCTATAGTAAGGTTGCCAGGACAGCATTATTGGAAAGCAGTTCCTTGTCCATGTGGAAAGTTACAATGAATTTCAAAAACCCAAAGACAGAAGAGCACCCTTATTCCAGTATTCTCTCCTGTGTATTTTTTTGTAGCACATTTCTTTAGCTGTTTTCTTTCATGTAAGAAGAGATGCTAGAAAATGTAACTCTTGTTGGAACTCAACAGCTAGCTTGGGAATTGCATCTCACATCCTTGTGACAATTGAGGCTTCCGATGACGCTCATGGTGTGTTTGAGTTCAGTGCTGAGTCACTCTTGGTGAATGGAACTGAGCCTGAAGAAGGAGACAGCAATGTTGTGCTGCAGGTCAGAGAACTTTTAAGTCTCATACTACTATGCAGCCCTCTTTTTAGTCTCTGTTTTGACTGTGTTCTGTGATGCTTTTGCTGTAAGTCCATGCAGTTTATAACAGCTTCATCATGCACGTCTGTTTTGCACGTTTCATACTGAGTATTCTAGTGTTTATCATTCAGCTCAAAGCTAAAATCATGTACTGACTCATAGATTTGTAGATTCAGTGAATGGTTTGGACTTTACAGATCATCCAGTTGTAACCACCTGCCATGGGCAGGGATGCCTTCCACTGGACCACGTTGCTCAAGCCCTCATCCACATTTTGCACACCTCCAGGGAGTAACAACCTCCCTGGGCAATCTTTTACAGTGTCTAAACACCCTCACTCTAAAGAGTATCTCTCTTATCTCCAGTCTAAATCTCTCCACCTCAAGCTTTAATCTATTTCCTCTCATCATGTCACTACAAGCCCTTGTTAAAAGTCCCTGCCCAGATTTTTGTATGTCCCTTTCAGATACTGGAAGGCCACTATGAGGTCCCTGGAGTCTTATATTCTCCAGGATGAAGAGCCCCATCGATCCCAATCTGTCCCCATAGGAAAGGTGCTCCAGCCATCTGACAATCTTCAGAGCCTCCTCTGGACTCACTCCAGCAATTTGCTGCCCTTGTTTACATCTGAGAAACTACTATCTTAAAATAAGTGTTAATGAACAACAAATGCAGCAAAGCTGAGACAATAATGCTTATAGTTTTTTTTTTTAAATAAAATATATTTATTTTTAGCTCCTCTGTGGTTGGTTAGGAACTTCCCCCCTCCACTATTGAAATTTACCAGACCAGCTCAGATGGCTTGGAAGTAAGATAAAGCTATATCTACAGCAAAACTGCATTTACAAGCACATATACACAATATATTTACAAGTATTTATAATTATATACAAATAGAAATAATACAGAAATTCAGACTCCCTGCTGGACAAACTGCCTCTTCCTCTCCCTTTTCCTTTCCAGACAGACAAACAAAACAATAAGCAAAGCTTATGTTGTCTTCTGTTAGCCAAGGTTAGTGGAAGACTCTAGAGTGGATCAAAGGAAATGTGAAAGAGAGAATAATCCCAGAGCAAAGTGGGACAGATTATTTACATTTTGGCTTTTTATCCCTTTCAGCAAACCAACGAATGCTATTGAATTCATCATTATTTCCTTTTCACAACCAATGATCTAATTTCTCTCATTAGAATATTGCAGTTAGCCTCAAACTAGCACAATCCACCCCTCTATATCGTTCATTGTGTTACATAAAATTATCTGTTTAATCTAAAACAATATTTACAATGATGAATTTAACAGCGATGGAGAGACAGGGCTCTACTTGATACAAGTAGCGTGTCCGTTTAATGCATGCAAAGCACTAATTTATATACTCTAAAATCCAAAGCCTTTTACATTGTATCAAATAGTAATTGGTTAGCGCAGTTGTGTATGTCAAGCTATTGGCTAGTGACAGCTTACCGAGATGCAAACATGTATTCGAGCAAAGCTCACATTCTTTTTACTTGGCTCCTAGACACTCGTTATCTCTAACAAAAACGTCTGCCAAGTTTCATCTCTTTAGACCTTCAGCAATATCTATCTGTGCCCTAGCAGCAGTTTTCCACCAGCTCAGTGGCACCCTGTACCCATCGCTTTCATTCCAGTAAACTCAAACCATCCTTGCATCAGACCCTCAGTATCAAAGGCTAACAAAGGAATTCCTACATAAAGTCTATATTTTCAGTTCATTCTTCATTCCAGCTATCTCAGATGTAGGTGTTTCAAAAGCTCAGAAAACAGGAAATGATTTGTCTCTTAACAAATGAGATGAAAACAGGGACTCTCAGGTGACTTAGGATTCATGCTCATGTGCTGTAGATTCCTCGTAGACCCTTCCTCTGGATGTCATGTTATACCTGAAACACAAAGTCATAACAGCTTGTATTATGCACTCTGAATTTAAACTCTCTCAGCTAAAGTTAAATTTCTTTGTGAAACACATGGGATTTCACCATTCTCCTGCATTACCCAATATGTATGACCAGGACCTTCAGCAGAAACCAATCCTTGGACAGGTGTCCCTTTCCCGAAAGAGAAAATAAACAGTTTTTCTAGCAGATTATGTGCAACAGGAACTTTACCACCATCTGCTGTTTGTGCAAGTCCTGCTCTGTTTACAGAACCTCTACTATTTACCAACTATATTGCTTGTGCTAAATGTTTGTCCCAGTTTTTCAGTTTCACTCCCCATGGCTTTTAGGATGGTTTTCAGTAAACCATTTTAGTGTTCAAGCTTTCCTGAAGCTGGTGCACCATAGTGTATGTGGTAGATCCACTCAATACAGTGCTCTTTGGCTCAGGTTTTCACAAGAATGTTCTTGAAATGAGTCTGTATGATTCGGTTCTCTCTTGGAGTTCCATGTCTCCACATGATTTGTCTTTCCAGACCAAGACTGGTGTTATGTGCAGTAGCATGTGGAACTGAGTAGGTTTCCAGCCTTCCAGTGCTTGCTTTCACCATCATTAGCACATACTGCTTGCCAGAAGGAGAACGAAGTAAAGTGATGTAGTCAATCTGCTACACTTCACTATGTTTGTACTTTGACCATCTCTCCCCATACCATAAGGGCTTGATTCTCTTAGCCTGCTTAATAGCAGCATAGATGTCACAGTCATATATGACTTGTGTGATAGTGTCCCTGGATAAGTCAATTGACCTATCATGTGATCATCAATAGGTTGCATCTCTGTCTTGATGTCCGGACAAATCATGGACCCACCAAGCTAAAGAATGGTTTATGTTGGTGTTTCCAATCAAGGTCAGAATCGTAGTTCATATCAACTTGAGAAATTTTAGCAGCTACATCTGCCTGATGTTCCTCAGAAGCTTTGCTTTTGGTCATGTGTATGTCTACATGCTGCACTTTCGCTGGAGTTTTCTCAAGACAAGCATCAATGTCCTGCCACAGATGAGCACAACAAATAAGCTTTCCTTTCCTCTGCCAACCATTCTTTTTCCAGACTTGTAGCAACCCCATAGAGCATTGGCTACCATCCATGAATTGGTGTAGAGATAAAGGATAGGCCAATTTTCATGTTCAGCCACATCAAGAGCAAGTTGGACTGATTTTACCTCAGTGAATTGGCTAGATTCACCTTCTCCATCTCTCACTTCAAGAACTCTCCTGGTAGGATTCCAGACTGCTGATTTCCATCTTTGCTTGATCCCAACAAGATGAGTAGAACCATCATCTTAGCATAGTTATTTTCACATTAAAAAATATCACCATCAGGAGGAGTTTCCTTGGCACGTGTTACCCTCTTCTCTCAAGGTTTAGTACAGTTTGTGTGTTCTGGTCAGTTGTTGATCACTTCCAGTAGAACAGGTTGATTGGGGAGCTTTACTTTTCTCCAGTGCATTGTGCGTGACTGAGTGACAGATCGTCAATTGTTGATCACCTGGATTCGTCTTCAGGTGAATGCAAACTGATGCCTGCATTCTTCTGCTATAGGAATAGAGAAGAAAGCATTAGCAGTGTCTGTGGTAGCATAACATTTGACCTTCTTTGATTCCGGCTTGTACTGGAGTTCCAGCATGTCTTGCATAGCTGCGCTCATGGGTGGAGTCACCTCGTTGAGGACAAGAAAGTGAGATACCAATCTCCATTTAGTTTTTGCATGGGCCAAATTGGACTGTTGAAAGGTGAATGAACTTTGCTGATTACCTTCTGATTTTCCAATTGATGAATCAGCTGATAAATGGGTAACAAAGAGGCATGGTCAATTCTGTACTGCCTGTGATGCAGTTAGAGAAGGAATTGACAGTTTCACGTCCTCTGTGTCATGATGTCCCACAATTGCAGATTCATCTGAAACTTTAGGCCTAATAGATAACTTCAATTTACCATCATCAATTTCTACAGATGCCTTTTGGGATATTTGAAACAACCTCATCTCAAGAAGTCAATTCCAAAAATACAAGGCACATCAGGACCAGTTACAATAGCATGTTTCTTCCACTCTTTACCAGCTAAACGTATTTCTGCCTGCAACTTTGTTAACTCTTGGGATCTACCAGTGATTCCTGAAATAGTTATACACTCAGTTCCTTTACAATTTGCTGGTAATAAAGTACATTAAGCACCTGTGTCTACTAAAGCCCTGTATTTCCAAACTTTTGAACTGCCAAACCACTCAGTGACTACATTCCAGTAGATCCTGTTTTCTCCATCATCCCTCTCCTCCTGCTGGCTGAAGGCAGGGCCTCTCTAATTCTGAGCATAGCATGTAGTGTGCACACAGTGATTAGTGTTTCGGTGGGAATAATTGCAGTTGTTTTGGCAGATTGAGGTAGTGACAGATACCTTTTGGCATTGTTACCTCTGGTTCTGCCACTGTGCAGTTCTCTCACCCTTTTTTAAAAGAACTGAAGTAGGCTAACCATCACACTTATTCATGTTCTTACCAAATTGGTCACACAAAATTATCCAAAGAGACACGTGATCGCTGATATCTAGGTAGAATTTGCCTTGTGGGCTGAAATGGCCTTCTGGGAGGTGAATGCCTGTTTCTGATGGCAGAGACATGTATCCATTCAGAACGTAAGGGAATGTTGTCTTTCTCCTTCACCAGCTTGGATGTGGAGGTTGATAGAGAGGTTTTAGTATCCTCCTTCAGCTGTTTCATGACATCTTTTATCTCTGTAGCCATAGTTTTTTATGGCAGAAACTATGGAAGTGTGTGACAAACTGTGCCCTAACTGCCTCCTTTGGTCAGTAAACTCACCAACAGTAGGATGCCTTCTATCATTATTCTTCCCCACAAATCTTCTTGCCAAAGTATTATCATAAGATGGAGGAACAAGTTTAATAAGTTTCTTTGAGACACCTGTACCAACAGGTATTTCATCTGGATTCTGTGTACCATGATATCCGTAAAGTATTTCCTTCATGCAAACTCCCTCAGAAGCTTAATTCCCTGCTCACTTGTGGTCCACTTCTTAGGCACCCATGGCAGATCATCTCTGGAAGGATACTTCATTAGCACAGCCAACAAGAGTTGTGTCTACAGGGTAACCTTACCAAGAGGGTTTGCTATGTATTTGTCAATTCCAATTTCTTTTCCAAGTGGTCTTACATGTTTTACATACTTGTCTCCTACTTCGGCAACACTGGCACCTCTGTCACGGCATCTCCTTAGCCAGCTCAGAATTGGTTCTCCTGTTTCCTTCTAGTATTCTTTTCTTATCTGTCTGATCTCTTTCCTGGGCTCATCAGAGCTCTGGATATCATCCTCTTCATCTGCATCCTCTTGTACTTGGTTTGGAAAGAAAAGTCTCCTAAGGACATCCCTAAACTCCTCAGAACTTTCATCCTTCTTAATATGTGCTTTCAAATAGCCTTTCCTATTGCCATCATCACTATACTGTGGCTTCAATACCTTAGCAACGTTCCTAAGGCTAATTTTGTCCTCCTCCTCTGTGTTATCCTGTTTGTTAGATACACCTGCATCCTCTTCCTCCTTAAAATCACTGCCTATCCAAGATTTACCTTTTGTCTTTGTCTTTGCTAGAGATAGGAAGGCTTTAGAAGTCCCCTCCAGGGTGTCATCTAACACAGGGTTATATGTCTTCTGCTTAATTTTCCTGGGAAGTGGAATAGGAGTAGTGTTAGCAGTAGCAGAGAGCAGGGTAGCACTAGCCTTAGCCACAGACATGGCTGGGCTGGCAGAATCAGACACTGCTGCCTGGCTGCCAGACTCCTTATCAGGAGTGAGTGAGGTCTTGGCACACTTCCCAGCTTCTGCTGAGGGCGGAAGTGTCCGTGCCTCATTAGTAATGGCCAACTCAGCCTCTTGTGCCACATTAATGACTGACTTCCCCTTCTCTCCCTGTGGGTTTTGCACAGCTGCTCTTAGAAACTGCTTATTGTTGCTGCTCCTGATCTTGGCTTATCTCAGAAGCCGCACAAGTTTTGCTTCTCTGCCATCTGTGCAGACTGCAGGGGTATCTCCTTAAAGTGGCATTATGCGATTTTTCTACACACCACATTACAAATAGCCCAATTATTAGACTTACAAAGATCAGGTTTAAACAGGAGGCATACAACAGTATTCCTTTTATAAACCTGATCTTCCAGTTGTTCCACAAACTCTCCTGCACTCACAGGGAGAACCAACTCAACTAAATCATATGAAATGTTAACAGCAGTGGCATTTTGATAACATTTTTATAGTAGAATAATAGCTCGTCCAATCAAAACAATAATTACCAAACGTTGCAAACCTGGGTTTCAGTCTTTTCCATGTCAGATTCATTGAAAAACAGCCAAGTTTTTTATAACAATTCAAAATCATCCATTTGCAAAATAACCACAGTATCGCTGGGTAAATGAAATGCTAGGTGACCCATAACAGCTTTATCTTAGCTTCTGAAATTAATTAGAGCTGGCCCCACACTTTGGGCTGTGAAATAAGGAAGAAGAGTGGGTTAGGAATTTCCTTCCCCCCTACACTATTGAAATTTACCATAGCAGCTCAAATAGCTTGGAAGTAAGGTAAAGCTATATTTACAGCAAAGCAAAATTTGCAAGCATATATACACAATATATTTACACGTGTATACAAATTAGAAATAATACAGAAATCCAGACTCCCTCTCAGACAAAGAATCTGCCCAGAAGGGGCTCAAAGCCTCTTCCTCTCCCTCTTCCTTCCCAGACAGACAAACAAAACAACCAGCAAAGCTTACATTGTTTTCTGTTAACCAAGGGTAGTGGAAAACAGTAGAGCAGAGTGAGAGGATGTGAAAGGAAGAAGTGACCCACAGCAAAGTGGGACAAATTGTTTTTACATTTTGGCTTTTAGTCCCTTTCAGCAAACCAATGAGTGCTATAGACTTCATCATTATTTTCTTTTCACAACCAATGATCTATTTTCTCTCGTTAAAATATTCCAATAATCCTTAAACATATACACCATCATGCCAATATCTTTGCTTAGTTCTGTCTCATACTTTTATGTTTTCCTTTCTCATAGAACAAAAATAGGCAGATGTTTTTATTTTTCATTTAGGTTGTGAGAACGCATGGGGCCTTGTCTCAGGTGACTCTGCACTGGATCATAGCTTGTGATCTTAGCAAAGACCTGATCTCTACAGATGGAAATGTAACGTTTGATGTTGCCCAAGCAAGAGCAAATATTACAGTAAATGTTTCTCCTGATGATGTTCCTGAACTGGATAAGATGTTTTCAGTTTTGATCATCAATGTTTCCAGTGGTCGTCTTGGAAATCACACCAATGCAACCTTAATTGTCTTAGCTAATGATGATCCATATGGAGTCTTCATCTTTTCTGAGCAAAATAGACCAATAAAAGTTGAGGAAGAAACAAAAAACATCTCCCTGACAATAAAGAGGTGTGGTGGCCTCCTGGGTACGGTAATGGTAACCTACAGAACTATTCACTATGATGAAAAGTCACCCTTTATTCCACTAGATGTTGTTAGAGCAACAGAGGGGAAGGATTATGTACCTGTCACAGGTTATGTGATCTTCACAGCCAATGAAACTGAGGCTACAATATCTTTGCCTATTTTGGATGATGATGATCCTGAGAGGTCAGAATCTGTTTTTGTGGAGCTAAATGGTGTTGTTTTGATTGAGAAAGCACAGGATCGGCCAAGTAAGTATCTTACATATGTCAAATCTACAATTTAAATATGAAGACTCATAATTACATTTAATAGGGCAAAATGCATCATGTTAAGTAATAAACTTTATACCTCTGCCAAAGGTTAAGAAATCTCTAAGTTACCTCTCTTGTCTGCTAGCATTTATTTCCTTTAGTACAGTGTTTTGTCATTATGGATGACCATTTCTTGATCCCTTTTGCATCATCTTACCCAAGGTCTTCTGGGCCAAGTAAGTCCCAGTATTGATTTTATGAATGATTATGTCTTCCTCTAGTGTTATTTCTCTGAATTTCAGTATTATGAAATAACTAGCTATTTTTGCTTCCTAAAAACAACAACAAATATGTCTGTTAAAAGTAAAATGATTTGGAATCACAGAATCACAGAATGGTAGGGACCTCTGAAAATCATTGAGTTCAACCTCCCTGCCAAGGCAGGTTCACCTAGAGAAGGTCACACAGGAACAGGCCCAGACAGGTTCTGAATGTCTCCAGAGAGAGAAACTTTACTGCTTCTTAAATTAAGTAAGTTCATCCTCATGTTTAGATGGAACTTCTTATATTTAAGCTTGTGTCCGTTACCCCTTGTTCTGTCACTGGCACCATCCTACTGACACCCTTTAAGTACTGGCAAGCGTTGATCAGATACCTCCTGTCTTACCTTTTGTAGCCTAAAAAGGCCCAAATATCTCAATCTCTCTCATAAGAGAAATGCTCTAGTCAAGAATTGTAGAATGAATCATAGAATAGTTTGGATTGAAAGGGACCTTAGGGATCATCTAGTTCCATGGGCAGGACCAACTTGCAGTAGATCAGGTTGCTCACCATATTTGCTTCATGCCTCTAATGTAAGCCATTAGAGCCTGATTTGTACTTTGAAACTTTTTTGGCATCAAACTTCTAATTGCTGCTGCCACCCCAGATAAATCTCGGTGTTAAGATCAAATATAATTGTGCTCAGAAGCTGAAACCTTATTTGTGTTTCTTCATAGCAAGTGTAAAAACGAAATTATTTTGAACTCAGTTGCTCTTGTTACTGGCCTTGTGGACACTTACTTAATTAATTAATTAATTAATTCACTGTCACCTTTTCAAAAATACTATGGCTTGTGTGCTCCATAGCAGGGTATAATAATAAGTTGTTAAAAGTTGTGATTTTTTTGCCTTAATATAATTCAAACACTGGAAGTGTGTTGGTGCAGTTTGTTGTAGTTATAATTTGTGAAATTATAAACCCCATATTTTTGTTGAAACCAGTGGTGAATAATGACTAAACTTGCCTGTATGTCTATGAATTTTATATCTGTATATAGAAAGAATCTGAAGCACCTCCTGACTAACTTTTCTTTACATTTCAGTTGCAAATTCTCCTCGACTTGGATTAGTGGGCAAGACAATAGCTCATGTAATTATCAATGCCAATGATGATGCTTTTGGAACACTTCAGCTTTCAGCTTCAACTGTGCGAGTTGCTGAAAATTACATTGGACCAATCATTAATGTGACCAGAACTGGGGGATTATTTGCAGATGTTTCTGTGAAATTTAAAGCTGTGCCAATAACTGCAACAGCTGGTAAGAAAGCAGAAGAGCAGAATTCTGAAGGCTGTGTTAGGTCAAAAGAGCATAACATATGCTTAGAGCAGTCAAAACAAATACTGCATTGAGTGCACTGTTGTACAAGTACACAAATAAAAGTTGTGAGATATTTACTTTCCCTTAGCAAATAGGAACTACAGTCCTATGGAAGAGATTGTGCATCAGCATCTGGAAAACTGTGAGACAGCATCACTGAACAATCTGTCAAAAGAAATGAGTGAAAGAATTGTATTGGTTGTTTCCAGAGTACCCCACTACCTCTTAGAAAAAGAAGGCACGGTAGTATGTGTAGCTACTTTTTAGTCTTCTGTACATATTTAAACCCACCATGATGAAGTTACTGGAGAGGAAGTGAGAGCTGGAGATTCAGCTATAAAACAGGCAAAACCAATCAAAACCCAAGACTTCTGAAAGTGGAAGGTTAGGTTCTCCATTTTGCTCCTGCTATAGGGAGAGTGCTTAAAGAAAGAAGCAAACTTGTGAAGTATGCAGGGTCAAACCCAAATAAGTATTACTGATGTTCAATATCATTAACTATAGTATACTACTATTATGTTTTTTATTGTTTTGTGGATTTTTGTCTACAAATCTAGGTGAAGACTACAGTGTAGCCTCATCAGATGTTGTCTTACTGGAAGGAGAAACAAGTAAAGCAGTGCCAATTTATATAATTAATGATATCAGTCCTGAAGTTGAGGAATCTTTTTATGTTCAGTTACTGAATCAAACAACAGGAGGAGCCTTGCTTGGATCTTTGACTCGGGCAATCATAATTATTGAGGCTTCTGATGACCCATTTGGATCCTTTGGTAAAAGAGTCT
The DNA here is from genome assembly GCA_013396835.1 of Psilopogon haemacephalus. Lineage (NCBI taxonomy): Eukaryota > Metazoa > Chordata > Aves > Piciformes > Megalaimidae > Psilopogon > Psilopogon haemacephalus. The sequence goes on along the minus strand of VWZI01017227.1, from coordinate 31,906 downwards.
TGTTTGCATATTTTCTCTCTTTCGTTTACATTTTCACTGTGATTTGTGGGTGAGCTGTTACTGGGCAGCTGCATAGAAAAACTTATAATACAAAGAGGAACCCTGAGTGAAGACAATAAAGGAAAAGATAGGATAAACTAAATTTGAACATGTGATAAAATACTAATAGTGCTTCAGTATAACAACGACAAAGAAGTATTTAGTTAGTTGTAGCAAGATTTTGGAATGTCTCTGAAAGATGAGTTTCAGGATACTTTTAATGTATCACAAGTGCTGCATTTCTGCAACATAATCATAGAATGGAATGATTATTTTAGTTGTAAAATACCTCTAAGATCATCAAGTCCAATCGTCACTGTAACACCACCATGCCCGCTAAACTACATGCTGAAGTGACAAGCCTGTACCTTTTATTATCATATCCAGGCACTGTGACTCCACCACATCACTGGGCAGCCTGTTCCAATGCCTGATGCTCCTTCAGTAAAGTGTCCTAATACCCATCCTAAACCTCCCCTGGTGCAACTTGAGGCTATTTTCTTTTGTTCTATCATTTGACACTAGGTAGAAGAGGCCACCCCCACCTCACTACAGTCACCTTTCAGGTAGTTGTAGAAAGCAGTGAAGTCTTCCCTCAGTCTCAGCTGCTTCTTCATCAGACCTGTTCTCCACAGCATTCACCAGGTTTTACCCTTTTCTGGATATGCCTCAGCACCTCAATGTGTTTCTTGCAGTGAGTGGCCCAAAATATGTTTAAGACAAAATCTTTATTCCAACATCTGTTGCTTAAATACATTGAAAACTTCGACAAAGTTGACAGTTAGTCGAAGCAGGTTTAAAAATCTGGGGAAACTTGAAAATGTGAAGAGAATGTAAAATTTCATTCTGTTTTATGTCAGGTACTTCAGCTTTTCTACTGATCTTCACTATCAATAAACTGCATTGTGTCCAAAATGACATAGGTTTTGATAATTTTTAAAAAGTAATGATATTTAATGATATTTTAGAGATCTGTCTGTGGGCTTTGGTGTATTTTTTCCTGTCTTTTCTTTTGACTTACCCTTCTTCCCAACAATAGTTAATTCCTCTGCTTCCATTTATCAGTAGAAGAAGGTAGAGAAATGATAGAAAGAAAGAAAGAAAGAAAGAAAGAAAGAAAGAAAGAAAGAAAGAAAGAAAGAAAGAAAGAAAGAAAGAAAGAAAGAAAGAAAGAAAGAAAAAAAGAAAGAAAGAGAAAGAAAGAAAGAAAGGAAGGAAGAAAGAAAGAGAAAATAAGTAATTGATTATTTGAGTTCTTAAAAACTGAAGTTTCATATGTGGAAGACTTACTCAAAACCATCTTAGATGGAAAATACTTATCTCTTCAGTAAGTGATGTCAGAGCTGCAAAAGAGTTTCTTTGCTGGGAATAATTGTGAAATTGTCTTTTAAGAGCTTAGAAACAGCTCATGGGTGGTCTTAAGGGCTTAATTTCCATGTTATTTTTCTCTGCAGATGAAACAATTAATAATGAAAGCTTGCTTTGAAGTTTAAATCTGATCTAAAGTAGTTTACCTGTGCAGCAACATGTAACTAGATGAAATAAAACCATGTGCTTCAGGAGCTGATATATTTACATCCAGTTTTATTGTTAACAGACTGCATCCCTTTGTGCTGTACTTTAGTCTTCCAGATAACCAAGTTCACTGTGGAGGAGCCTGAAGTTGGATCTGTGACCATAAATCTGCCAATAATTCGTAATGCTGGGACACTTGGTAATGTCACTGTAGAGTGGGTTGCTACCATTGATGGACATCCTGCTGATGCTGACTTGCAGGTCACCTCGGGTAATATTACTTTTGCCCCTGGGGAAGCAATTCAAATGTTGGTGCTGGAAATCCTAGCTGATGACATTCCAGAAATAGAAGAAGTAAGTACAGCAGTTAAGTCTTTCTTGAGTAGTGTTACAGTTTTAACTTGTTATAGAAATATGTGTAAAGCAAAAGCAATGATGCAAGATGTACAAGAAGTTTAGATTTTATTTTGCTTGTGAAATATAGATTGTTTAGCTGCATTGTTTCTTTTGCTTTCTTTTCCCCTTTTTTTCTTTTTAAGATTGTCGATGTAGAATTAACTCAGGCCTCTAATGGTGGTGCTATTGGGCTAGATGGTGTGGCAAATATTATAATACCTGCCAATGATAATCCTTATGGGACAGTTTTCTTTCATCAATCCCNATATATTTTTTAAATCTTAGATATGATTTTGAATGCAGCTCTTCTCTTGTATGAGTATTTGCATTGATTTCTTGAACTGCTGTGATGATTTGGGAGTTACCTGCCCCTCCACCCAGACTAGACTCAGCTGGCTGGAATGTAAGGAATGAAGCTTTTTATTTACAGCATAGCACAATATAGAAGTAGAGATTAACAACACATTACAAATATTTACAGTTTTATACAGTAAAAAGGTAATACAACAACACAATACCCCTCCCAGGAATCAGAGTCCCCAAGAGGGGTTCCCAGCCACTCTTCCACCTTCCCTCCACCTCCTAATCTTATCCCAGAATACACCCTATCTGCAAGGTAAACAGAGAAGATCAGTGAGGGGGGTTAGAAGCAGAATTGATTAGTTGGGTTACACATATCCAGCTATAAGCCAAGGAGAGGGAGAGACCAACAGCTAGATCTCAGATCAGAGTGGCTCTGTCTTATCTATGTTTATGACCTTGCTTTAGTACATCTCAGTAAACCTATGGGTGAAATGGACATCACCATTATTTTTCTTTTCACAACCTATAACCTAATTTCTCTTATTAAAATATTCCAGTTAGCCTCAAGCCAGTTCAACTGCACAATGCCATTTTATTTCATGTGTTTTAATTACAAAAACATATACATTGTTTTTTTCAACCAGATTTCTGCTTGTTTGAAATATACATAAAGTATTTAAATCTCACTTCTGTAGAATCATAGAACTGTTTTTGCTGGAATTAGACCTTTAAGATCATCGAGTCCAACTCATAATGTAGAATGTAAACCTAATGTACACAGTGTACTTGAAATTTCATTTTGCCTGTTCAATGATCAAATAATTTAAAGCTGCACAATAGCCTGATCCTGTGATTACAGATGGGGGGAAATGTTGGTCAACCCTTGTGGGATAGAAAATAAAACAAGTGATATGATGTCCTCTGGACACTTAGGGGGAAAGTTAACAAAATTGGACAGCACAGGCTTTTTCTTAGAATCATAGAATCAGTCAGGGTTGGAAGGGACCACAAGGGTCATCTAGTTCCAACCCCCCTACCATGGGCAGGGACACCCTACCCTAGATCAGGCTGGAACGAGCCTCATCCAGCCTGGCCTTAAACACCTCCAGGGAAGTGGCCCCAACCACCCTCCTGGGCAACCTGTTCCAGGGCCTCACCACTCTCATGGTGAAGAACTTCCTCCTCACATCCAATCTGAATCTCCCCACCTCCAGCTTTGCTCCCTTCCCTCTAGTCCTGTCACTACTCTTCCTTGCTAACCCTAGGAAGACTAAGTCAAATTCTAGAAACAAATGTTTGCAAACATGCATTCTTAACAGACTGCTACTCATGTTATAGGTAGTCAAACTTGCTATCCACCTCAAACATTCTGGTACTAGCTGCAAGGGAATCCACTTTAATTAGCTTTTTGAGACTTTTCAGTAATTCATAAATCTACTGCCCAGAAGCATGCAGAGAGTGTTAAATGTAGTTCACCAACTAACATTACTTTTTTATTTCAATGTCTTTTAGTGGGGGAAGATTTGGTCAGCTGCAGCTATTTTACAGCACTTCTGAGATCGACATCGTAGCTCTTGCCATGGAACAAGGTCAGGATATCCTGGCCTGGTATGAGCCTCCAGTGCAAGGAATTCCTGACCAACCATCCAAGACCAGAATGAATGTGTCAGCAGCAAGTGACCCACTGTATGCCTGTGCAACTCAGTGCCTAAAAGAACAAGCCTGTTCAGCCTTTACATTTTCCAGTGCCTCTGAGATTCCTCTCTGCCTTTGGATGACATCACAGATCAGCCCATTAGCTAACACTTCAGGATTCTGGACCTACAAGAAGAACATCACCAGCACATCTGCCCTGTTTAGCACACAAGCCATTGCTGGTAGCGACTATGAATCTGTTACAGGACAGTGGGCCATAATGAGGGAAGGGGAAGAGTTTGGGAATCTCACAGTTACCATACTTCCTGACAGTCTGCCAGAGCTGGATGAGAAGTTCACTGTATGCCTTTTGAAAGTTGAACTAATGAACATTTCAGCCAGCTTTAAAAATCAACCCACTATAGGTCAGCCAAATACTTCCACAGTTATCATAATGATGAATGGGGATGCCTTTGGAGTATTTAAGATCTACAGCATAAGTCCCAATGCAAAACAGAAAGGTCTGTATATTGAAGTAGAAGAACGTCCACAAACCAATGTGCAGCTAATGATACACAGGACAGAAGGCAGCCTGGGACAGGTGACAGTGGAATGGTGTGTGGTTGGTGGAACTGCTACCTCAAACTTGGACTTCATAGGTGATGGCGAGGTTCTGGTGTTTGCAGAAGGTGAGGCAAGCTTCTGTTTTATAAAACTAAAGAAAAGTAAAAAGAATCGGGCAAGCACTTAGTCCTCTGATAACTGATGTCTGACTGCTCAGGAGACATATTCTAAAGAATACATTTTGTTAGTATATAGCATTTTGTTGCAGAACACATACAGTCTATTAAAGAAAAAAAATAGTTGGAAAAGCATAAATGACAATTTTAAAAGGAACACTGTACTATGCATTATGAAGATTTATAGTTGGAAGGGACCTTGAAGACCACCCAGTTCTAACTCCCTGGCCATAGGCAGAAACCCCTTCCACTAGGCCAGCTTATGCAAGGCTTTTACAATCTGGCCTTGAACACCTCCAGGGAGGGCGCATCCACAAACTCCCAGAGAAACAGCTTGCCCAGGGTGGCCCATAGCCTTGAGCAACCTGGTCTAGTGGAAGATTACCTTTTATGTATATGTTTTGTGTGTGTATATATAAAAATATAGATTAAAATTATATNCTGAAGGTAATTGTTATATCAAGGACAATGAAAGTAAAAGGCCTAATTGCAGTCAGCACAATACTTATTTTTCATAACATAGCAGCATATGGAAAAGAAAACACCCTACAAAGAGGATAAAGATTGGCAGACGATACCTAAGTACCCTGCAGCATGGCAGATACATTTTATTTTCAAAGTCTGAGCTGATTGAACATTTTAAAAGAAATTTCTTGGAGTAATAAAGTGCATAGTAAAGCTTCCATTGTGCTACCTAGCTTACTAAATCATCTGAATCAATAGAAGGGCTGCCAACAGTGATTCTGGGGTGGACATGTAGTTATGTTAGCAGTTCTAAGTTTCGTAAAACCTGTTTTCAAGATATTTAAAAAAACAGTATAGCAAGAAACTGATAGTCACGTACCTATAAAGCACAGGCTATGTATGGGCACTAAGCAAACGGCACAGGGTTGCGTTTTAATTCTGACGGATTACAGAGGTTGGCAACTGAATGTTTGCAGTTTAATTGCCATTATTTGGCAGTCCAGAAGACAAGTGGCTAACAAAAATGACAGACCATTCTAATGCAGTTCCAGTAAGTGTGTTCAAATTGAGCGTATACATTTGTGTATATGTAGTCCTTCTGAGAACTTAAGAATTTAGCAGGGTTTTTTTTCCACAAGAATGATATTCCCCTTTTCTAACTTAAACTTGAAAGACGGAGAACTTTCATATAACCCATGAAAATGTTATATAGGCATATAAAATGCAAATATAGAATTGTAATGCAAGTCAAGAATTCCAGAACTTCACAAATGATGCCTGCATTGGTAATTTCTACACATTATATATTTCATAGTTTGATAATTACATTTCCCTAATGTAACTTTTTATTAATAATTGACTTTGTAATCACATTCAGTAACTTCTAGACAAGTAAATAAATAAATACACTTCATAGCCTTTTTAATATTTTCAAAGCATTTCCTACAAGAGAAGATAAATCTTTTAAAAAGGTGATTTCCATGTGCAGACATAAGTGTGTATGTGTTCTCCTTGAAGGGGAAACAAAGAAGATGGTCACACTGACAATTTTAGATGATCCTGAGCCAGAAGATAATGAAAGTATCATTGTCAGCCTGGTCCATACCGAAGGAGGGAGCCGGATTCTGCCTAGTTTTGACACTGTCACAGTTATTATTTTGGCAAGTGACAATGTGGCAGGAATTATTGGCTTCCACACAGCCTCAAGATCTGTTATTGGTCGTGAAGGTGAGTTCTGTGTGTTGATCACACTCAGTTTGTTTAGCATTAATTTTCATCTCCCCAATTTCTGTTGTTTTTGAATCACAGTGGTTGTTTTGTATCACAGCCAGCAAGCAGAGTATAACCACGTATTTGAAATGTATTTTGCTGAATTTTTAACTCTTGCATTTCTTAGATGAAATCTATGGAAAAGGTGGGTGCGCCCATGGATCGTCATCTGTGCTTTCCTTCTTTCTGAAGATCTCCCCTTACTGCTACTGGTGTTGCATTTCACAACTTCCAGCATTTCTTTTCTTCATTTATTACATATTCCAGAACTCCAAATCATTAGTAGCCAATCTCATCTACTAGTGACTTAAAATTAACTTTAAATATAGAAAATATTCCCATGAAAGTTTACAATCATGTTTCTCTTCTTGACTCAATAAACTGCTGTTTTAAAGTTTTAAGTTATGCCTTTCTTGTTTGTTTGTTCATAGGTTTTGTGGTTTTGTTTTTTGTTTTGTGTTGGTTTTTTTTTTTTAATTGTTTTTGTTACTATGATAGCTAATTTAAGAACGTAGCAATTTTGCCGTTGTCATTCATTGCATTTGAGCAAGAACAATAATTCGGAATGGATCAAAGGTTTCTACTACCGCTTTAAATGAACAATAGTAGAAAAGTTCAATGCAGTTTTGCATAGGATAGTAACTGTACTAATGGTATACTTAGGGCAGCCTTTGCTGGAACCTCAACACTTTGCATAATCATATTTCTCTGATATGAAAGCTGATGCGCAGGGAAGATAGAAATTTTCTGTCTAGGAAGTTAATTTCCTGACTGAAGGAAGAAATCTTTCTTGACAAACATGTCCTGGCTTTATTTTCGTAGAAAGGAGCTGAAATATATGTTCTATAGTTTGGAAATTACTTGATGACAGTTGATTTGTCATACAGAAAATAGTGTATTGTCTTACAGCAAGAAATGCCAATTTTATTAACTTTGATAAAAAATAAAAAAAGCTAAGGCCTTTAGATTATTTCAGTGTTTGTATTTCATCATAAGTATCAAGCTTTTTGTTCTGGGAATAAAAATTATTATCTTTTACTTGCATTGTATTATGGAACAATTTCTGTGAAGTAAATCTGTACTGCTTTCAAGTTATGCATATTGTTTATCACTTTACTGAGGGTGAGAAAATAATTTTAGTACAGGTAGAGGCATGCCACAGTTGTGTGGCTGTAACTGTTTCAGTGGAAAAATTAATTCCAGTAGCCTGAAATAAGGACGAGGAGCCTGAAATAAGGATGATCTCTGAGCCTTCTCTTCTCCCTGATCTCCCTGATAAATGCAGACTTCTAGGATATAGGTAACATGGTTAAACAGTAAAGAACTCCAAATTGTAAAATTAGTCTAATTTAAACACTTTCAAGTGGTGCATGCAGCATTTACTATTTTGTCTAGCTAACAGACAGATATTGCACTTCTGTCTGTGCATTTTTGGGTGGACTGTCTACATTGTTCATCTGTTTTCTGAATGTTTTGATGGGCATTTGAAAGTTATTTATTTGCACCAGATTCCCTATGTTTTGATAGTTCTATCCAAGAGTGAAGTAAACCCAGAAAAATCCAGAAGGAAAGAGTTTAAGTTTATTAATTTTTTGTTTCATTATTATAAATAGATGTTTTTCATATCTGTGAAACTCACTATTAAGAATATTGTCTTTCAGAAAACTAATTTTACCTGTGATGCATATATTTAGCATTTCATTTTTATAATTGTTGTGAAAGAGGGGAAACTCCCACATACTGCATATTATCTTTTGTTTTTAGGAGAACAACTGCAATTCCATATTGTAAGAACTGCCCCAGGACTGGGAAATGTTACTGCAGAATGGAAGATAGTTGGGCATAATGTTAAACAAAATTTTGAAAGCTATTTTGGAACGCTTTTTTTCCCTGAGGTAGGTAGGTCCATAAGGAAATCTAATAGCTACAGGAGCATACTGCAATTAAAACTGAGCTAAGAAAACAAGTGTGCTTTTAGAGCAATTTATATTTCTTGATCTGATTATTTGCTTGCACGTTTAGAGTTCTAAACTGAAGAGGGGGTTATATTTTATTTATATGCTTTATACTTCTTAAAAGGTTGTGTTCAAAATGCACATCATGTATTGTATTTCATACAATAAATACTAACCAGTTTCTCAATGAAATGAATAGGAGACACTGAATACAACATTGTATGTTCACTTGCTGGATGACCATATTCCTGAAGAAAAGGAAGAATATCAGATCATCCTATACAATGTCAAAACAGAAGGTAATGCAGAACAATAGACTGTTAAATCATGAAGCTACCATTTGGCAGTGCAGTATTTTCATATCAATCCATTTTGGAAGTGCAGGAGAAAGCATTATACAGCTGGTGTGAAATGGGCAAATTTTATTCACATTTTACTGAAACAGGTTTGATCTGTATTTGCGTATATCTATATCATTATCTAAGTAATTATATAAATCCACAATGTCTTTGACATTTACCTTAATTGCTTTTAAACCTCAATAATACTGCCTCTAATTTAGTGGCTGTTTCCTTTCCTTTATTTGAATACAAACCTGACCTTAGTAATATGTAATGTATATTAAACACTTGGAAAAAGGAGTACTTTCTTAATGGAGGGAGTGAGAAGTTTAATGTAATTTTAACTTTGGAGTTGATTTCTGGAAAACATTTCTCCTTCCTTTTAGAACAGAGGAGGTTTGGAGATGCTGATATTTGGCAATGGCTCATTAAATTTTCTCCTTTCTTAACACATTTTTGTGACCCTGTACTTAGTATGCATAGATTTTTTGTTGAGATTTTATGCTCCTATATTCGTTGTGGAATGTATATATATATTCCATATCATTCAATGAGCATATAATGCATTTGGTTTAATTTCATTTGCATTGCCACTTACTGTCATCTGGGTATAATGACAGTGGAAATAAAAGACATAGCAATCAGCTGCATAACACTTTTTTCACTGTAGCCCTTTTACTCTTTTTGCAGGAGTTTCTCCTTCAGGTGCTGCTGTTTTGGATAGTCAAGGATATGAAGCTGTTCTGACAGTAGAAGCTAGTGATGAACCACATGGAGTCTTGAATTTTGCTTCTCCATCCAGGGTAGTTCTAATTCCAGAAGAAAACAAAACGGTTCAGCTTTTCATTAACAGAGAATTTGGATCTCTAGGTTTGTATAACAGCTTAAAGAGAAAGGAAGTTCTGTTTTGGTTATCATTAGGCAAGTTAAAGCTATCACAGGGAGGCTGGAAACATTGAAAAATCTTGGATACAGCTGACGTTTTCAGAACTCCTTGGAAACAAAGTGTTAGTTAAACCTGCAGCCATAGCCTTCCTTCACACAGCAAGGAGTCTGGGAGAGCTGTGACTTAACTAGTTGTCTGTTGGTATTACAAACTTTATTTCTAATGAATTTTGTCTCAAAGTGTTAGTCTATGTTAGTCTCTAAGGAAAAAAATACATCTGAAAAACAGAGAAAAAGGAACAATTAATTCCTTTGTACCTCCTTTCTGAACTTCCAGAAGATGGCAGCTTAGAATGGCAGCTTAGTATGTCCCATGCAAAATGTGGAAAAACATTTCATATTTGTTGCCTGAGAATTTAAATGAGTATTGTGAGATTAAATGTGTCACCATTTCCTATGTACCTTTTGAACTATATTTAGACCTTGTTGACAATCTTTCTTAGTTTCTTTTGTGCTATCTGTTTTGAAATGGCCAGTTAGAATGAATGTCCGAGACCTGCACAGATCTGTAGAGTCATTTTAATGACATTTATATTATCCCATTTATGTTTTAATAACAATCAGCATCTAATTTACTTTTGGAATACTACTCAGGAAATAGATACTTTAAGTATCCATAGCAAGTGTAAGATCTCTTACTTAAAGTCCATCATTATCTCTCATTATCATCAGTATCTGAAGGGGGCCTGCTGGGGNGTGTTTAAGGCCAGGCTGGATGAGGCTCGTTCCAGCCTGATCTAGGGTAGGGTGTCCCTGCCCATGGTAGGGGGGTTGGAACTAGATGATCCTTGTGGTCCCTTCCAACCCTGACTGATTCTATGATTCTATGATTTATTAAAACTAAGATTCTTGTATATCTTATATTTATTTAATATAGATTAGCTTTGAATTTCACCTTCCTTTTACCTCCAGAGTCATTCTCCTTAAATTCACAAGGTGATTTACCTTGGCAGATTAGTGAGACATGGCTTTATTATTACAACAGAAAAACCTCACTTTTCCCCTTAGTAGCATTTATCAGTAAGTCCCCTAAACTATGTTATTTATTAAAGCCCATGTCAATTTACCTGAGAAGAAAGTTAAATTTCTTCTGTAGATGACCTCTACAACTGTATTTCCCAGCAGTCTTTAGAGCCTTTCTTAGATATCATTCATTCCTGAAACATTCTACTTCCCTTAGTACCAAACCTGGTATCAATAATGCATTAGATGTCCCAGGAAGTACTTCAGCAATTTAATATTTGTGTGGTACATAAACACCTCAAATACATGAAGACATTTTCAAGTCCTGAGATGTTGGGCAAATCTCCAAAAGCTGGACTGAAAGCATGCCAAAACCAATTACTGAGTTCTTTTGGCTCCAGATTAACCTTTTAATCTTTCTGTTTTGCAATTAGGCTTTTAATTTTGTGCATGAGCATTTGATCTCTTGTCTAGGCCAGTGAGCATTACAGAAGAATTGAAAAAATAATGTGTTTTTCATGTCACAAACAGGTGCTATCAACATTACCTATGCCACAGTTCCGGGTTTGCTCACCTTAAGCAATCAGACAGAAGGGACCTTGGCTGAACCAGGAGCTGATTATGTAGATGTTTCTGGCTCATTGACTTTGGAAGAAGGAGAAACATCAGCTGCCATAAATATTACTATCCTAGAGGTAAGCACTAAACCTTTTCAGATATACATTGATCTGTATGACATCAGAACAGGAATATTTTGGAACCTACAACCTGCAGCCTGTGTATTAGTTGAAGGTATATATGTCATTGTCAAGCAGAATGATGTTTTTTGTCTTGATGTTAAAATCACAGGAGGACACATAAAAACAGAAAGCAGCTCTAATTCTGCATAAGGGAAGTGTTATATCTGTTATTAAGGTTTTACTGGTTTATATTCAAAATAGTATAATTCATTGCTCTCTATAGCCTAAAACTTTCTCAGTGTCTGAGCCTAATGCCTTTAAAATTGTACAGAAACTCTCCACCTCTGTAGCTTAAGTCACCACAGACCATTTTTCATGCACTAGATGACCTCTACAGGTCACTTCAATCTAGTGCATTCTGTACATTTTGCAAGTGTTTCAGGAAAATGGAAAAATTAATTAATTCTAGTGTTGCAGTAATGGTAGAGATTTCAGGTGTGCTTTTTGGTGACTTCTGTGGTGATTTGTTAAAGGAAAATAAAAAGAGGATGCACTGCATTTGTGTTTTGCAGGATGATGTACCAGAGGTGCAAGAATTCTTCTTGGTTAATTTAACTTCAGTGGAACTCATCATGAACCACACAACTTCATCTCCACCTAAGCTGGGTAAAAGAACTTCTAGAAATTATTTTTTGCTTTTACTTTGATAGAAATGCAATGCAGATTATATTACTCTGGTGTAATAATAATAAATCTGCTCTGATATGAGACAGAGTATTCTGAAGGCAGCTTTGTAGAATATCAGACATAGTGATTACCACACGTGCTTATTATTTCTTTTAAGATTTGTATAAGGCAGTCGTTATAAAGAAGTTAGTAATTAACAGTTGGAGAGCACCATTATCTGAAAAGTTTAGTTGACAGTGTGTTAATCTGATTTCCATTTCCGTGTATATAATGGAAGCAAAAAAATGACAAAAAAAAAATTATGCATACTTTTAAAATCTCTATTGCTCTTTATCAGAGTTACTATCCTATCATTTTCACACTCTTCCATTTATCATTTGCTTATTTAGCTCCTACTGTGCTTCTGAATTCATAGCACAGCTATTATTTTCCTTAAGGGCAGTTGGATTTTTCTGTAGTAGAAGTAACTAGTTACACTGATTATTTCTAACATCTTCTTTGACTCTTTTCCCTTTTTTTTGCATGCCTATAGAAGTGACAGAATTAATCCGTTACAGATTGAGAGGTAACTTGCAAGACTCATTGCTGGTTTGTAGAGACTGGAGTGTGATTAGACAAGTCTGAAGTCTAAAGCATAAAAGGAATAACATATAAGTGCAAAGGATTATTCTGAACTAAACTGTATAGTCTCACCTTCTGTTGTAAGAGGTTGCAAGCCTCTTTGAATCACAACCAGTCACACTGTGAAATCTGCAGTGGGTTAAATATATTTAGGATTAAAAGATACTTTTAACTCATGAAGCAAAAACCTGTCCTCATGTGAAATGCCACTCTGAATTGTGACTATTTTCTAATCTTCTTTTCCCAGATGATGATGTATTCTGATTAGTTATGATTAGCAATTTAACTCCTTGATGGTGCAGTGTATTTGCTTAGAATTGCTATCAATCCCATCCCCTATAGAACATATTTCTAACAGATGCCTAGTATCAAAATATATACGTGTTCTGCACATCATACAGGCATGTGCAATCAGTCCTACACATACAGAATATATTGTATGTGCTCTTCCTGCCATAGCCGTGTCTGTGTAGTATGTGGAGTAGAAGTAAGTCTGGTATATCTGCAGTGTGGAGTTGAACACACTGAACTTAAGTGTCCTGTATTTCTCATCTGAGGTTCCATGATAAAGAGCAGGAACAGTAAGCCATTAGGGTAGCTATTTCTGTTGTTTTCTCCATGCTATTCTTGCTCCTATGTTCTAGAAGGTATGGAAGAAAGGGCCTGACTCAAATACAAAAGGAATTAGAAACCAAACCAAACCAAACTGCAAAATCCCAACAAAACAAAACAAAACAAAACAAAAAAACCCACACCAAACCCAAATGAACAAACAAAA
>VWZI01017227.1:0-14476 GCA_013396835.1 Psilopogon haemacephalus | reverse complement strand
GATCACTTCTTCCTAAGAGAGCAAACAGCTCTCCATTTGATGGAGAGTGTTGCAGTATTAAACATTATTAGAGAACCTCCTCAGGGGATATTTGGCACTGTGACCGTTCAGTATCTTGTAAGTGAAATTAATTCTTCAGAGGCATCTGTGGACTTGACCCCTTCTCAAGGATATATTGTGCTGGAAGAGGGAGTCAGATTCAAGGTAGTGTGTGTATCACCAAAGAAGTGAAGTTTTGTTTGTTGTTGTTGTGTTTTTGTTTTTTTTGTTTGTTTTTTTTTAATGAGATTCTTGGAAAGATAATAAATGTCTGGGTTTTTCCTGGGTTTTTTTTGTGGTTTCTTTTGTTTTTTTTTTTTTTCTAATGTTTTCCTTCATTTTCAGAACAAATTGAGTTGGGAGTGGGAGTCTGTTGAACTTCAGTGTGCTTTCCTGTAGATGTTTATTTCTGTAATATTAAAGGTAGATTGAAAACAATATGATGGGTGTATAATGGTTTTGAATGCAGAGCAGTGTTTCTTTGTAGATATTCAGCAGGTAGCTGGAACACGGACATTGAAATTAAATTATGGTTTACATGTTTAAATAGTTCAGATCTATCATATTCTCTAATGCAATAACGTTCCACCTGGTCTGACCTGAACAGTGTCCTACAACCGCTCTGAATCTTAGGAGCAGAAAATAACTTACTTGTTTTAGGAGTGTTCAGCTCTTTCCCTTTATGCTGTCCCCACAAGAATGTCAGCTAGCTTAAGTTTGTGAAATCCTAACCTTTGTGAAGGTTACTGGGAGTAATTTTAGTTTAGTTTAGTTTTAATTTTAATTCTAATTTTTATCTTAATTTATTTGATTCTTTAAGCATTTGTTTTATTTTTATTCACTTCTTTTTATTAGTGAAGTTAAAACCAGTGTCAGGTTATTGCTAGTGGGGTAGCATCTGAAATAAACCCTTCTGTAAGCACTACTTTTTCACTTTGGAACCTTAAATGCATTCAGAATCACAGTGCTGGACTGTAGCACACCTGTGGGAAGTCAAATACTTCTTAAAACAGTCTCTAAATATAATTTATTGCAGAAATAATCAGAGATTATAATTGTATAGAATCATGGAAATTTTGAGGTTGAAAAAGAACTCTTAAGATTATCAAGTACAGCCTTCTACCTAGCACCTCTATGATGACTGTGCTCCAGCTTGGTTCCAGATCCACCATAATGGTCTTCTTCCTAACTTTCTGAATCAGAGTTCTGTGTGCCTCTGTTTGGGTAGTGGGAATGATTACAGTGAGCCCCAAATGATGGTGAAAGCGTGTACCTCTTTCTAGATAATTCTCTAATAGTGTGAGGTCCCCTTGACGGCATCCTGCTCTTATCCATGGTGGTGCAATGGAGGGAAATAAGCATCAAGAAGAGGGAGAATATTTCCCTCTGTTCTTCCATTTTTTCTTTGTTCTCAGCACTAGTAGTGGAATTACCCTGTTGTCCAGGAGCCAGTTTAACTGCCAGTGAAAGCAAACAAAACCCAACCTGATTGAGATGCATTAGGAGATCAAGTTGTGCTACAGGGACTATGAATTATCAGGGAATGTAAGGAGTGAGCAGAGAACTAAAGTGTGGAAAAAAAGATCAAAAAGGATTGCATCTCAGATGGTCTTAGGATGAGAGGAGAAAAAGGGAAAGGGGAAAAAAATACATGCAAATATGCTCATCTTAATGTTGCGTCAGTGAAGGTCACCAGATAGCGACTTCAGAACCTTAGCCTGAACCATCTATGCCTTACTTCTGTCCTCTCCAGTTTCAAGAGCTTCTGTTTTCACTTTGCTATTCCCATGTGAACACTGGTTGTTCATGGCTTTGATGTGTGGACAATTCACTTGATTGGTAAATCGCTGAATGGCTCAGCCTAAAGAGTCGTGGTAAATAGAGGTAGATCTGTTTGGTGGCAGTCAGAAGTGGTGTTCCCCAGGGCTCAGTGTTCAGGCAGTTCTCTTTAATATCTTATAGAATGATCTGAATGAGAGGATTGAGGGCATCCTCAGTAAGTTTACAGACAACACCAAATTAAATGGGAGTGTTGATCTGTTTGAGGGTAGGAAGGCTCTGCAGAGTAATCTAGACAGCCTGAACCCTGTGGTGTGAGGTTTAGCAAAGCTGAGTGCCAAGTCCTGAATCTGGGTCACAACAACCCCCTGCAATGCTATAGTTTTGGAGCAGAGTGGCTGGAAAACTGCTTGGCAGAAGAAGACCTCGGGATGCTGGTTGACAGCTGGCTGAAGGTGAGCCAGCGGTGTGCTTAGGTGGTCCAGAAGATCAACAGCATCCTTGCCTTTATCAGCAGGCATGGCCAGCAGCAGTAAAGCAGGGATTGTCTCTTTATATGTGCACTAGTGAGGCCGCACCATGAACTGGATTCAGTTTGGGACCTCCCAGTATCAGAAGGACATTGAGTTGCTGGATTGTTTCTGGAGAGAGTAACAAGGCTGGTGAGGACAAGAACAGGTCTTGTGAGAAGCAGCTAAGGGACCTGGGGTTGTTTAGTCTGGAGAAGAGAAAAGGCTCATTGCTCTCTACAATTCCCTGAAAGAAGGTTGGAGCCATGTGGGGTTTGGTTTCTTCTCCCAAGTGACAAGTACCAGTGAGATTAAGAGTGGACATAAGGACAACTTTTTCCCCCAGAAGATTGCTAAGCCCTGGAACAGGTTGCCCACAGAAGTGGCAAAGTCACCATTCTTGGTAGGATTTAAAAGCCATGTAAATGTGGTTTTGAGGGACATGGTTTAGTGCTAACCTGGCAGGTTTTGGTTAATGGTCTCTTCCAACCAAAACAGTTCCATGGTTCTATGAGTCTCCTGTGCTACCCACTAGCTGTTGAGTCTCAACAATTTTTTTGGTACTTGTTTCTTTGTCAGACACTGCACATTTCTGCAATACTGGATGAAGAACCAGAGATGGATGAACACTTTGTTGTCACTCTGTTTAATCCAACTGGAGGAGCCAGACTAGGCACCAAAGTGCAAACCATGATTACAATATTACAGAACCAGGCTCCACTGGGGCTTTTCAGCATCTATCCAGTTACAAATAGGTACTGAACACTGATTCAACAAAAAGGAGGATTTCATATTCACTGTGGGTGGTGTCACAGAAGCACGGTATCTCTCTATAATTTTGGTTTTCATCAATCCCCTTAAAGATACTCACCCAATCCAACTGTAAAAAAAACCTGTAATTTTGAAAACTACACTTCCTGTATACTGCTATACAGAAGAAAAGAACACTTAAAATGGACCTGTTCACCATCAGAAATGTCAATTTCTCTATGGATTTTTTCATTGAAATAAGTGCTTTGTTAGTCCCTAACTATTCAATTAATAGTTCCAAAAATCAGATAAAAGCCCAAGAAAACATATATTTTGTAATTTTAAAATGGTTTATAATTTGTTTATGTTTTTTTAAGCTTGTGTGAAATACACTTTGACTCAGGCCTGCTTTTCAGAAGCAAAATGAACCATACCAAATAATATTTTCAACAATCATTCACTTTAAACCATGAAGATGGTGTATTAAATTTTATGATTGATTTAAGTTTTTGTTGAATTTGCCATAGTTTTGCCAAGATCTTGTGGTAAGAGACATTCAACAACATTAATTAATGTAGTTACCAGTTTGTCATACAGCAAAATCAGTTTTTGGTTTTTTTTTTTTTAAATTTCTGTTATACACTGTACTGATACTGATTGTACTGTTAAGGATTTTATTTGCACACTACGAAAATAATAAATTTTGTCTTTACTTTCACATTTAGGATGAATTTCCTCACAGTTGAAGAAGCCAACACTACAGTTTACTTGAAGGTTTCACGGAGTAATGGGCTCAATGTGTCTGTGAGTGTGGAGTGGGAGACCGTGTCAGATACTGCTTTTGGCATCAGTACGTTGGCTTTACTGAGTGTGCACTGCTTTTGTCAGAGTGGAGTGTCCTGGGCTGAGACTTATGTATTTAAGGACTGTGGAGTATAGACCTCCAAGAGGTCCAGGGTGTCCATATTTCTTTCATCTTATTCTACTTAGGCTGGTAGCAAAGGCAGTTCTCTCTCTTCCTTCTCTCTTCTCCTGGGGAGATATGCTCTCCTATCTGGTAACAGTGGCGGAGTATCACTGCCTATTTGGCCTGACTAAAGGTGGAGTGGGGGGAGCAGTTTGGGCCTGACCAGCCCAAACTAGCCTAGCAATGCGGTAAGTCAAGAAAGAGCACTGGGGCTTATGGTGAACTCCTGGTGGGAGAAGAAANTTAGAAATAATACAGAAATCCATACTCCCTCCTGGACAAAGAAACTGCCCAGAAGGGCTCAAACTTATCCCCTCTTTCTCCCTCTCTATCTCCCATCCAGAACAGGCAAACAAAAAGAAAAGCAGTTAGTGGAGAGATTAGAGCGGACTGAATAGGGAAACGTCCCAGGACAGAGTGAGGGAAGATTGTTTACATTTTAACTTTATATCCCTCTCAGCAAACCAATAATTATTTTCTTTTAATCTAATTTTTCTCTAATTTTTTTCTAATTTCTCTCATCAAAATACTCCAGTCAAGCTCAAGCCAGCACACGGAGTTTTGGTTTTGGTCTGTTTGGAGGAAGGTTTTGGAGAAGGTTTTGGTTTGATAGCATTCTGGATTTTTGTGCATTTTGTACGCTTGTGTGCTGTTTTGTGTTGTAGTTTATACTTCTTAATAGCACCTTCCATTTAATCTTTGAATATATTCTGTGTTTCTATCCAATCCCGGGGATGGTCTGTGTGTTCTTTCTTTAATTACTTTGAAAGTAATTTTAAACCTCTGTCTTCCACCGCTGCCTCTTTAAACGAAGACGTGGGGACAGCAAAAGACTGGCCAAACATACAGGAGATGTAGCTTTGGGGTGTAAATTCACCTGTTCAGACTCAATCACATTAACTCCTTCAAGCATGTTAATTAGGTAAAAGAGCATAGCTGCTTAAGCTTCTCCCTGTCATCAGCCACTTCTGCCAGTGTCTCAGTAATCTGTTGCTGTCTTTGCTGCAGATATGAACATGATTGTCACTAGGTTTTGTTTAATAAAATTTGTTCTTTACCGCTTGCAAGTTTTAATTTTTTGTAGCAGAGAAACAGTAACATAAACCCAACGTAACTTTAGTCTGAGAAAAATGCCACCGCACTTTATTCCATCGTATTTATAGAATCACAGAAACCACAGAATGGCTTAGGTTGGCAGAAACCTTAGAGATCGTCTACTCCATCCTCCCTGTCATGGGCAGGGACACCTCACAAGCAGAATCAGCTGCTCAAGGCCTTGAACACCCCAAGGCAGGAGGAGTCCCCATGGGCAGCCTGTTCCAGAGTTTTGCCATAAGTTTCACCACTCTCATACTGAACAACTTCTTTCTAAGATCCAGTCTAAACCTACTTATGGTGGTTTGGCAGTTAGATGCCCCCCACACACTTGGAAATAACCCAGGCTAAGACTCAGTCAGCTGCAAGTTAAGGAATGAAGCTTTATATTTACATCTTTGCACAATATATGAGCAGATGTTTACAATGTATAACAGATATATACAGTAGAAAGGTAATACAGAAACACCACAACCCCTCCCAGAAATCAAAGTCCCAAAGAGGGGTAACCAATCACCCATACCACCTCCCGCCTTTCCCCAGTCTTATCTCACCATCTGTTTTATGCAGCACATAGGCAAAGGTAGATTGACCGGGGGATTGGCAGCAGGAAAGAAGTTAGTGAAATTATTCAGGTTCAGCTACAAAAGGCAGGAAGAAAGAGCCATGCAAAGGAGCAGCCACAGCCCAAAACAATCTGAAACCATCTGACTTATCTATATTTGGGTTACAACTCTTAAACATTTTTTTTTTTCTTTCTCAGTAAAGCTATGAGTGAAGTAGCATTATCTGTGTTTTCCTCTCTTGGCCTATAGCCTAATTTCACATTCATATCCTCCAATTAGTTCAAACCAACACACTACTCTCCCTCATTTTCAAACAATTCCCTCTTGTCCTATTGCTAGACATCATCATGAAAAATCCCTCTCCAGCTTTCTGTAGGCTCCCTTCAGTTATTAGAAGGCAGCTCTGAGGGTATTCCCTAGGTCAAACAACCCCAGTTCCTTCAGCCTATCTTCATAGCAGAGGTGTTCTAACCCTTGGATCATGTTTGTCGCCCTCCTGTGGACTTGCTCCAACAGCTCTGTACCTTTCTTAGGATGAGGGCACCAGAACTGGACACACTGTACCTACTGGGATGCATTCATGCGAGTCTCTGATTGTAAATTCATGAACACTTCAATCTGGTCCAGGTTAGAGCTGACATTGAAGGAGGCCATTCTTCCATCTCTGACCACATGTTCCCATGGCCATGCCAAGCTCACTAATCCAGAGTGAAACTAACAAGGCAGAAAAAGGGAAAGTCTGATGTCGATTGAATGTGCATGTGGGATTGTGAGTGTCTGTCTTGGAGTTCTGACAGAAAAATGCCTTTTTCTGTAAGCCTTTTGAATACCTCAGGCAGTTTAGGAATCTTAGTGCCAGGACTGCTTGTTATGAGCAGGGGAATGAGGACAAACAAATTCATTTGATAATGCTTTTCAACTAAAGGAGAGAAGAATCAGACAATTTTTTTACACTGAGGGTTGTGAAACACTGGCCCAGGTTGCAGGTTGCCCAGAGAGGTGGTAGATACCCCCACCCTTCCATGGAACCATTCCAGGTAAAGTTGTTTGGGCTCTGAGCAACCTGCTCTAATTGCAGGAGTTCCTGCTGACTGCTGGAGGGTTAGACTAGATGACATTCAAAAGTCTTTTCTAACTCACACCATCCTCTGACTCTGTGATTCTGTGATTTTGTAGTATGACACTCTTTTCACTACCCGTTAATTACCTCACTATCTGAATTCCCAACTGAACCAATCTGAATCGGACTTTAGTTGCCTACATATCTTCTGTATGCATTTGTAATATATGTAGAGTACATTTATTGCTAAGCTGTCATTACATCATCAGTACATCCATAACACTTCCATGCACTTACATATACTAACTACTTAGAAACAGCTTGAACACTCAAGTATGATTTCTGATGCTACATCTGGATTTTGGCAGGTATATGATGAAAAATACTTTGAAGAGAGTAAATAATACTTTCTTTTTCTGCATTGCAGAGGGTAGTATCAGTGTCCTGTCTGTCTTGCAAAGTTTTGTGGAAGAGTCAGCATCTGGTTGGTGTTTCTTCACTTCAGGAGAAATCCTGTATGGTGTTTTGATGCGTACACCTCCAAACACATTTTCCACTCTCTACCAGTGGAAGGGGATTTTTGTTCCTGTTGAGGTAAATATTTGCTTGAAAACACTGGGCGTGCTGCTTAATAAAGAATTTAAGTCTCAGTTTTACTATTTTATTCCTTTTACAGAATTTCAGTATGTGGAATCCTAAGAGCTGTGTGTTTTTCCAAATTCGTGCCTCTCCCTACCTTGTGATTACTCATGGAGGAGACAGACAAGGAGCTTCCAATAATAGTGTGTATACATTCGTGCCTGGACAAAGGCTGCTGAAGGTAATTTAGCTGTAGTCAAAAAATAATGAAATAATGGGTTTGGGAAGGACCTCAGTAGACTCTCCAGTCCAGCCATGTTTGAGAAAAAAACAGTCTATGCTGGGGTCCTGATGGCCCTGACACTCTGACTATCTGCTCAGGCTTTATGTTCGTATTTTCAGTGTGTGAGGGAAAAATGACCTGAGAAGAGGTGAAATAAATTGTGGCACAACCAAGTCATAAAATATTACATGAAGATTTATGAAAAGCACATTATGTTATATTAATTTTGTAATGTACATCTTCTTTAAATTGTAAAATTATATCTTGAAAATATTACATGACAGTAATGTTTTTTAATATTTTATATTTTATATGTAATTTTGCTGGTCTAGAGAATTCCTATATGTATGTGTAACTTGATTTGACTTCTGAACACCACTTTTGCCTTATTTCTCTCACAGATACAGACTCTTTCTGTACTGGATACAAGACATGTGGAACATTTTTCTATGGATGAGAAAGACTATTTGATTTTTGTGAGTCACACAACCAGTTCCAGTTCCATCCAGGTTAGGATGCACTTGTCTTCTCTGGTTTTGATGTTGGCAGTTTGGTTAGTTTTGTTTTTGAAATACGTAAAACTACTCATAGAATTGTAGAATTGTGGGGATTTGTAACAGCGATGGAGAAGCGAGACTCTGATACAAGTAAGGTGTCTGTTTATTGAGTGCGAAGCACTAATTTATATACTCTAAAATCCAAAGCCTTTAACATTATGTCAAATAGTAATTGGTTAGCGCAGTGTGTAACAAGCTATTGGCTAGTAACAGCTTACTGAAATGCAAACGTGTATTCAGGCAAAGCTTACGTTCTTTTTACTCAGTTCGGAGACAGTAGCTGTCTCTAATACAAAACATCTCCCAAGGTTCTGCTCTTACGTATTTTCAGTCCTTCACACTTACCTTTCTGTGTCCTAACAGCAGTTTTCCACCAGCTCAGTGGCACCATGTACCCATAGCTTTTGTCACACTAAACTAAAAACATCCTTGCAGCAGTCTCTCAGCAAAGGCTAACAAAGGAATTCCTACAGGTTTGAAGAGTCTTCTTGAGGTCGTTGATTCCAACCCTTCTGCCAAAGTAGGATAACCTAGAGCAGGTCATGGGGTGCATCCAGATGGGTTTTGAATATCTCCAGAGAAGAAGGCTCCACAACCTCTCTGGGCAGCCTGCTCCAGGGCTCTGTCACACTCACAGTAAAGTTTTTTCCTCATGTTGAGGTGAAACTTCTGTGTTCTAGTTTGTGCTGTTATCCCATGTCCTATCACAGGACACCACTGAAAAGAAACTGGCCCCTATTTGACACCCACCCTTCAGATATCTGTGAACGCTAATAAAACAAGTATAAATATACATTTCTGAAAAAAATACTGATGTGTCTAAAGTGGATTTATAAGACTTAAAATTCTAGACCTGTTTAAATGCAGCAATACTCTCTACATCAGCATATAGTTTATATTTGGCTTGATTTTATTGCTACTGTCAATTATGTTTTGAAGTCTAGCATATTAGACACCTATAAGACTAGAAATAAATTAGGAATAAAACTTGATCATCTGAAGAATATGCATAGCCATTTGAGGTAAAGTAGTTAGTAATGTTCTTCTACCTTACATTAGAATCCACCTTAGAAATGAGGAATTCAGTCTACTTGTAAGTCTTCTCAGTTTTTCACCAGGAAAATTTCTCTTTTCTTGGTCCTAATTATGCATATATAATGAAATCTTTCTTCTTCTTCTTTTTTTTTTTTTTTCATATTCCATAGGTTTTCCATTGGTATAATGATATATTTGTGCTGCTTCATCAACTACCACTTTACAAAGCCCTGAACATAGCCTTATTTCCTCGAGGAGGCATCATGTACCTGTTAGTTTCTTTATCAAATACCAGTCATAACATGCTCTTGTACCAGTGGCTAAATAATGAGTTTAGGAATCTTCATCAGTTACCAGCAAAAGAAATAAAACATATGGAGGCCTGGACTTCTGGATCTGATATCTACCTAATTACTGCAAAAGGTATTTAGAAGAAGGAAAATACTAATTTTGCTAAGTACGGCTTATTTGGTAGCAAAGGAATTTGGGGTAGAGTTTAATTAGGGATTAAAATATTATTGGAGAGTGACAATTTGCTGGTAAGTATTTTATCAACTTAATGTCTGGTTCTATCCATCAGAAAATAGCAACATTGTGTTTGTTCTCAAATACTTGTGAAATTAATTACATATTTTCCCAAGAACAATGGGAAATAATAACTCTGGTATTAACTGCATTCTTCTGAGCATTGTGGTATGCAAAGGTCATTGATTAGCAAATTAATTTTTAAAAAATATATTACAAGTATGAAATTTTAGGCATTGTTTTAAGACTGTGGTGATATACTTATTGAAAAGTTTCTATTGCAGTCCATAACTCTCTTTCCGGTTGGCTGTTGTCTACCAACACATATTAGTATGTTCTAATATGTGCAGAAAAGCCCTTAAAGGATGTTAGTAGATGGCTCATTTCATGGGGATCAGTCTTGCTGTGGACCAATTAAAAAGAAAAATATGATAATTGGTTTCATTTTGTAATTAAAGCTGTCAGACATTTGCTTTTGAATGCCCACTAGTTTGAGATTTAAATAACAAGCAGCAAAACAATGTGAGGCTGTGCTGCCATCCAGTGAGATCTGGGTGGGCTGGAGAGCTGGGTGAAGGCAAATCGTGTGAAGTTTAGTAAGGACAAGTGCAGGGTCCTGCACCTGGGGAGGAATGACCAACACCAGTACAGGTCGGGAGCTGCCCTGCTGGAAAGCAGCTCCGTGGAGAAAGACCTTGAAGTTCTGGTGGACAGCAAGTTCTGCATGGGCCAGCAATGTGCCCATGTGGGCAAGAGAGTAAATTGTACCCTGGGTTGCATCAAGAAAAGTGTGTCCAGCAGATCTGTGGAGGTTCTTCTTCCTTTCTATTCTGCCCTGGTAAGACCACACCTGGAATACCGTGTCCAGTTTTGGGCTCCCCAGTTCAGGAGAGACAGCGGCCTGCTGGAAAGAGTCTAATGGAGAGTCATGAAGTTGATTTTGGGACTTGAGCATCTCTCCTATGGAGAGAGACCGAGAGCCCTGGGGATGTTTAGTCTTAGGGAGGGAAGACTGAGAGGAGATCTCATCAGTGTGTATAAATATCTGAGGGGTGAGTTTCCAGTGGATAGGGCCAATCTCTTTTCAATGATGCACAGTAATAAGACAAGGAACAGTGGATACAAACTTGAACATAGAAGGTTTCACCTCAACACAAGAAGAAACTTCTTCACAGTGAGGGCTGACAGAGCACTGAAACAGGCTGCCCAGGAGGGTTGTGGAGTCTCCTTCTCTGGAGACTTTCAAAACCTGCCTGGATGCATTCCTGTGCAAACTACTCTAGGTGACTCTGCTTGGCAGAGTCGTTGGACTTGATCTCTGTAAGTCTCTTCCAACCTCTAGCATTCTATGATTCTGTAAATTTTATAATTTTGCTTCTTTGTAGAATCTGGAAATTCTTCTGAAATTTTCATCTGGGAGACAGGGCAGTCCACTTTTAGACATTTTCAGTCTCTTCCAGTCTGTGCTGTAAGAAATATCCATGTTTTCATGCCTCCTTCAGGTTTAGGTAAGATTTCAATTACATTGTTTATTCAAATCCTCATTTATAATGCTGATATTGAAAAAAAAATGTGCTTATTTAATGAATCTTATTTACCAGACTTCCAAAGTTACTGTCATTATTGTGCTACTAAGGGCAAATATGGCATTACAGGGAGAAATTTCATATATATCACTAAATGTTTCTTTTTTCTCCTTTTCTTCTCGATGTAGTTCATATCTTCCTGTCTGGTGAGGACACAGCAGTGTTGTATTCTTGGAACTCAGAAGAGAACCAGTTTTCTGCAATGCTGGAAGCCCCATATGCAGATCATATCACTTCGGCTACTGCAAAGTCTCTGAACTCCAGCAAAAGCCTGATTGCTCTGTCCACAGAGTCCATCTCCCAGATTTATGAGCTGACCACCATCTCCAACCAGTCAGATTTTATACCTAGGTAATTTTTTTTTCGTTTATATAACTTTCTCTCAGATTTTGCATTTCTTTTCTGTGCTGGTTTGTTTGTTACAGTGCAGTGTCATCTACTTCTGTGTGTGGTGTGCTTATTAGCATTACAGAGAAATTTTCACAAGTAGGTTTAAGATAACCTGAAGTCAAACAGCCTCTTAAGTGGCTTTAAAGCATGGCAAGAAAGGACTTGAAGTTTAGAACTGGTATTTTAAAAACGTTTTATTTAGGGTACATAAATTACTTTCATAATTACTTTCAGTTACTCTGAAAAGATGTAGCTTTTATAAAATAAAAAAAAGAAACAAACCCCATAACTTTTAAATCTCAGTTACTTCCTTAGGATTAAAAACAGTTCTAGCACAAAAAATGCTCATTAGATTTACGGCAATGCTTTCAAAGTTCATTAATCAACTATCCTCAGTTTATAATTACTTGATGTGTGTTTTTATGCTAGTTCAGGTGAATTGATATTTGAGCCTGGGGACATGGAAGCTGTCATAGCAGTCAATATCCTGGATGACTTCATCCCAGAGGAGGAGGAGTACTTCAAAGTGCTGTTGAAAAACCCTAAAGGAGGTGCAGAAATTGGTGTTCATGGCTTTGTTAACATAATTATTCCTTCCAATGACAATGCCTATGGAGTCATTGCTTTTGCTCAGGTAAAACTTCTAAGGTAAATCATAAAAATAAGTACATGTAATTTCTGCAGAACATATCAGAGAGCTGTTTTTAATAAAGTCTTTTAGCAGCCTGAGATGATTTTGACATCTGTTCAGCATTTCTGATTGTGATAGAACACAAGGTAATGTGGCCTTGTGGCCAATAAGGCCAAGGGCATCTTGGGGTGTTTTAAGAGTGTGGCTAGTAGGTTAAGAGAGGTTCTACCCCCACCTCTATTCTGCCAAGGAAGGTTAAACTAGATGTTGTTTCCCACACTGAGTGAATGCAAGAGTTGGTTCTGTTCAGCCTGGAGAGCAGAAGATTCCAGGGACACCTTACAGCTGTTTTCCAGTACCTGAAAGGGGCTACAGGAGATCTGGGCATGGATGTTTTACAAGAGCTTGTAGTGATAGGACCAAGGGCAATGGCTTTGGTCTGGAATAGGGGAGATTTAGACTGGAGATTGGGAAGAAATTCTTTCCAGTGAGGGTGGTGAGACACTGGCAGAGGTTGCCCAGAGATGTTGTGGATACCCCCTTCCTGGAGATGTTCAAGGCCAGGCTGAATGAAGCCTTGAGCAACCTGGGCTAGTCTGGACCATGGTAGTGGGGCTGAAACTAGATGATCTTTACAGTCCCTTCCAACCCAAACCATTCCATGACAGAAGACCAGTTCTTTAGTCTGTTCCTACTGTGAGATTTTTATAATCCACTCACATTTGGATTAATACAGTCATTTATCCTTTTGGTTTTGCAGCAACCTAAATACTCAGTTTTTGGATGGCATATGTGATATTCTCATACAGCCACTTTGGTTGGTTAATCAAGGGAATTAACTGAAAAATAATAGAATTAGAGAATGCACTACATTGGAAGAGACCCTCAAAGGTCGTCTTGTCCAAGCCCCCTGAAATGTGCAGAGACACCTCCAACTAGATCAGATTGCTCAGAGCCCCATTAAGTTTGACTTTGAATGCCTTCAAGGATGAGACCTTCACAACCTCCGTTAGCAACCCATTTCAGTGTTTCACCACTCTAAAGAAAGAACTTCATAATCTCCAATCTAAATCTACCCCACTCTAGATTCAAACCATTGCCCCTCATCCTGTCACTACAAGCCCTTGTGGACAGTCCCTCTCCAGCTTTCTTGTAGGGCCCCTTTAGGAACTGGAAGACTGCTGTAAGGTTTTTTGGAGCCTTCTCCAGGCTCAACAGCATCAATTCTCTCAGCCTGCCTTTGTAGGACAGATGCTTCAGTCCTCTGATCGTCTTTGGATGATCTGAAGATCCTTTTGTCCTGAAAAAGTGGGTTATGTCACAAGATGAGCCATTCTGCCAAAACAGAATAATATCTTCAGAAGAATATCAGATTGAAAGTCTTATTTGGTGTGGGTAATCCTTAAATTATCAAATACTGTAGAAGTTATCTAGACAGGTATAAGGTAAATACATATTGAAGATATAAACCGCAGAAGATTTGTTACTGAAATTGGGAAGAACGAATAACAGTAAAGTAACAGCAGTAAAAATATCTCTCATGAAGGTCCACTTGTCTGGTATCTGCTTCATACAAAGTGGACAGTCCTGTACTAAAGGAAATAAACAAGAAAATAAATTGAAACAAAAAGCACTGAATTTATTCACAGAATCATAGGATGGTCTGGGCTGGAAGGGACCTCCAAAGTTTATCTAGGCCAACCCCTCCTACAGTCATCAAGGACATGCTCCACTAGACCAGGTTGCCCAGACTCCTGGTGAGCCTCACCTTGAACATCTGCAGGGACCCTGTCTCAGTCACCTCCCTGGACTTTTGTCTTAGGTGTAGTGGTTTAGCCGTTACCTGCCCCCCCACCTTTTATAAACCCCAGCTAGGACTCAAAACCACTGGAAGTTAATAAATGAAGCTTTATATTTACAGCAATGCACAATATACAAGCAAATATTTACAAGATATAACAGGTATTTACAGATATACACAATGAAAAGGTAATATAGACTCCACATCCCTCCCAGAGACCCAAATCTCCAAGAGAGGGTAACTAAACACCTCCTGCCACCTTTCCCCCCTTCCCCAGTGTTATCTCACCACCTTTTGATGCTGCAGATAAGCTGAAGTAGATCG
>VWZI01017226.1:13903-27922 GCA_013396835.1 Psilopogon haemacephalus | reverse complement strand
GGGCAGGCAGGAGCAGGGGCAGGCAGGAGCAGGGGGCAGGCAGGAGGAGCCGAGGCGGGCAGGAGCCGGTGCTGGGTCACGGTGGAGCCCATCCCAGACAGCTCTGGAACGGGACAGAACCTGGAGACGTTAGCCGGAGCCCAGTGAGGTGTCAGGCACCTACCTGTCTGCGTCCCAGCAGGTGAGGCTCTGGTTGTGTGGCTGCTGGAGGGAGGCTGGAACCTCTGCTTCCCCTTCACCCCCTCTGCCTCCCTCCTTTGCCACCACAGCTTGAGGGGCAGCAGTGAGATGTTCACAGGACCACAGGACCTTAGGGNCCGGTGCTGGGTCACGGTGGAGCCCATCCCAGACAGCTCTGGAACGGGACAGAACCTGGAGACGTTAGCCGGAGCCCAGTGAGGTGTCAGGCACCTACCTGTCTGCGTCCCAGCAGGTGAGGCTCTGGTTGTGTGGCTGCTGGAGGGAGGCTGGAACCTCTGCTTCCCCTTCACCCCCTCTGCCTCCCTCCTTTGCCACCACAGCTTGAGGGGCAGCAGTGAGATGTTCACAGGACCACAGGACCTTAGGGGTTGGAAGGGACCCAAGGAGATCACCAAGTCCAACGCCCCCTGCCACATCAGGACCAGACAATCCAGCTCAGGGCACACAGCAACACATCCAGCCAGCAGTAAATGGTGTTTCTAAGGGAGGGTGTGCCTGATGGGCACAGCCAGGCCAGCGGCAAATCCAGCTGTGAGCCAGCTGCAGGCAGCAGCTCAGTACCAGCTTTGAGAACAGCATCCCCAGCTGCCATGGACCTAGGAAGAGGGAGAGAGACTGTGCACTACCACTGCCAGCTCTGTGATGTGTTCTCCCACCCCTCGCTGCTGCAGAACCCGAGGAAGATGGCAGCTTGGACACAGGGGCAGAAGCAAGTCTGCCCCCACCCCACACACACACCTTTGTGCTGCAGCAGTGGCAAGGGGAAGGACTTGCTGCTGAGGTCTCCTTGGTGCTCCCAGGTATTCAGAGCATGCTCCAGTCCGCTACAGCTCTCTTCTCCTTCTCTGAGATTATCAACTCCGTGCCCAGCAGCAGCCAACTGCCCCCACTGCAGGCTGCCCCTGCTGCTGGCCGCTGTGGTTTAGCACCTGCTGGGACAGGGAGAGCAGGTCTGACCCTACAAATGGCTTGCCTGCCCTCACTCAGGATCCACAGGCCTGAAAGACAAACACTGCTTGCCAAGACAAGCTGCTGAACGGCATTGTCTCCAAAACATCCCCTCATGGTCTCCAAACATCCCCTCATGGTCTCCAAAATGTCCTCTTGTGGTCTCCAAAACATCTCCTCAAACAGCTGCAAGGAGATCTGAGTAACACATCTTGAGAACCAGACAAGAGGACAAAGGTGTTTGTGCCCTGGACATATTTGGCTCTGTGGTGGGGCAGGGCACTGCCCCACTGGAGGTTTGAATGGGGTGCGAACTGTGGCAGGATAGGGCACTGCCCCATTGGAGGTTTGAATGGGGTGCAAACTGTGGCAGGGTAGGGAACTGCCCCATTGGAGGTTTGAATGGGGTGCAAACTGTGGCAGGGTAGGGCACTGCCCCACTGGAGGTTTGAATGGGGTGCGAACTGTGACAGGGTAGGGCACTGCCCCATTTGAGGTATGAATGGGGTGCGAACTGTGGCAGGGCACACCCCAGTCCACTGCCCCACCAGAGGCATGGGGCAGGAAAGGGTCTTCCTCCCTCCCCACCTCTGTCACCAGAGGCTTAGTACAATAGGTGTGAAGTGCCTTCTCCCACCCTCTGTGGGCTTGAACAGGGAGGGAACAAATCACCTCAGTATATATATGGCAGCTGGACAGATTGGAGCAGGACTTGCACAGACCTTCACTTGGACCTGCACTCAGACCTGTACCGGGACCTGCACTGGTACCTGAACGGACCTGAACACGGACCTGGAGACACGAACCTCGCAGGGACTTTGAGCCGGACCTTGAGGAGCATCCTGGCTTCTTGCTGCAGGACCTGCCTCTACGGGTAAACTGCAGCCATTGGTGGGAACACCGTGGAGCAGCCCTGCAAGGCTTTTCCCCTGCCTTGCTTTGCCATCGTGGCTTGGTGAAAGCTGTGCCTACAGTCATCTTGGACTTCAGTGGGCACTGGACTCCGGACACAGCCGTGAAAGAGACAGTCTCCCATCTGTAAGTCGGGCAAAGCTGTTTCATGCCCAGACCTTTCCAAATTTCCTGATTTTTTCCTGAATTACATGAAAAGGCATCATTGTGAAGACTTTTCCCAACTGAATTAGAACCCAAACTTAAACCAATTTACAGACAGATTGTGGGTGGGGCTTTTGGGAATTAGAAAACCTACATAATTTATAATTTCTGCCTCTTCAATCAATACACATACCTAGGCTTTAGTTTCACCCTGGGTCTTCACAGGGCTTACTGCACTACTGCAGCACAACTCTTTAGAGACCTGCCAGATTTCCAGTCCTCAAAACCCANTATTAAAATACTATCTTCACACCCACTGCAATGTACAGGATACCAGAAGAAAAAAAAAAATTATATATATATATATATATAAAAAAGAAAGCAAAATGAAACCCATCGAGTGACATCCTGCACACCATCTGTTATGGTTCTGGTTTGGAATCCCACGTGTATCAGGAGTACCATTCTGAAAATCATTCCATAGTGGTGCAATTCAGATTAAAAAAAAAAAAAAAAAAACAAACCAAAAAACCCCAAAAACAGAGAGGAAAGAAAAGATTAATGCACAAAGGCAATCAAGTTTCCCCTTGCATTTGCATCAGCAACCTCCCCCACTGCATCGCATCTGCTTCACAGGCAGCTTTCAGCTGGTGCCTTTCAGAGGGGAGCAAATTTGAGAATCAGAACTAAAAACATTTTTCCAGTGCAACTCAGTTGCTTCTGTCCTTGCTCACTCGAGGGCAGAAGCAAAAGCACAACTTATGGAGAGTGTGTGCAGAGCATCAGTAGAACCCACTCTGGTGGGTACCTCAGACACAGAGGGTGGAGTCTGAAGAGACGTGGGGGAAAGTGTGCTCTGTCCTGCTGTGGAAGGCTGGGAGGAGGGAATGGAGGATTGGAAGAAAAAGTTTTATCTCCTGTATAAAAATATGTCTTAAAATGAAGCCTGCTCTAGGAAGCCCCTGTGAACTTTCAAAGACAGGGAATGCTTTCTAACCCAAGCTCTTCCACAGCCTGAGACCCTTCACTAAGAGCAAGTTCAAACTGCAGCTCCCTGGTAAAGACTAAAGTGTGAGGATGTGCAAAGTGGATGGGATTTATTGCATTTATTTAGAGGAACCAGAAAGTGAAACTCATTTGATCAGTTATCTGGATAGATAATAGGGACAGGATTTTGCCTCCCTCCTCCCTTTTTTTTTTTTTTTAATAACTGCTTCTGGAACAGTAAAACGTGGTTTGGCAAATACCTTCTGAAAAGGTCAGCAAGGAAATCTCAGCTCCATGTTATTATTTCGTTACACAGCAAGCTTGCTGCTGTCTGCTAAACCACCTGAAGAAAGCAGAAGCTGCCTTGCAGCCCCCTTGCCAGCCTGCAGCACATCCCTCTTCTGAGTCACAGCTCCTCTCTAGCCCCCTTCCTGTCTTCCCTTTTCTGTGCTGCAGATGCAGCCTGGGGAAAATTCTGCAAACCATCCCAGATTATTTCCAGTGGCTGAGCCTGACTTTTCAGTACTGGCCACCTCTGGGAGCATCTTGGGAATCTTTCTCCCCAGCACAGGTGGAACAGATTTCTTCCTAACACACCTGACTCCTCCATGTGCTCCAAGGCCAACTGGAAGCATTAAACAATTCATCACACCAGCACTGAAAGGCCAAGGCCAAACCTCAGAGGAGACATCCAAAGAGTAAAACAGGCAGGCAGCACGCTTGCTCAGCAAGCATTCTCCTACACACCAAGTTCCCTGATGGTCAAGAAAAAAAGGACAAATCCCCCCCCCAAGCATGAAGCTTTTCTCCCTGCCAAAGCCATGAAGCTTTAAGTCAGCAGCAACTCCACAGGCTTGCATGGTGCAGCTCTCCTCCTGGTTTCACTTTTCACCTCTTCAGATGGGGAGATGCAAAGCACTGGCAAGAAGCACACACAAACTCATCTCTCTCAGCAGTGCCACTGCTGACCCCCCTCAAGGCATCAGGAGGCTCTGACACAGTCCCAGCTTACTGTTAGAGCTGAGTTCCGTGGTGCAGATCGTATGGGAACTGCCTCCCTTCCCCCTGGGGCTTACTGTCAGCTTCACTTTCTGGCTCGCTCAGGCTGGCCCAGTCCTGCAGTGCCTGGGATGTAAACATTGCAGGGAGTTGCATTTTATTCATTAAAAAAAAAAAAAAAAAACAAACCCCAAGCCAACCAAAAGAAAAGAAACAGACAAACAAAAGACACCCCACAGCTGAACTAGGCAACTGAAAGGGAGCAAGGGGAGTTGTTTCCTTATTGCACTCCACACACCGAATTTCTGAAATGCCCTGGTTTTGTGACCTGTCAGACTCCCCAAAAAAATTACATAAATGCTGAAAAATCACTGCTCTCTGATTTTTCTCTAAGGTAATGATGTCATTTTAACATTTTTGAATACCAAGCAGGAGAAGAGCAGGAGATGACTATGTTGGGAGTGTTAAATAAGAAAGAAAAAAACCAAAAGGTCTCCCTTTTTGAATTCTTGTGGGGGAAAAAGGCAAGGAGGCTGTGGCCCCATGATAAAAAAAATAAAATTACAATAATCAGTGTTCCATCTTGCCAAGCTGAGCCCCTGGGCCCACCAGCATGCTGAGATCCAGGCTGCATATACCTGTGGCAACAGGTGAAGAGGAAACTCTGCTCAGAGGGAAGGAAAGCTCCTGAGATAGAGCAGAGCTCACAACCTTCCAGGGGCCTTCAAGCCTCAAGCCCTGGCAGTGAGGACAGGGCTGTGTGATTTATAGCTCTTCCTAAATCTCTGCCCAAAATGTCCCCCAATCCTCCAGCCTCTGTGCAATGAATAGAAGCAAGAGTGAGTAACAATCACCTGACAATCAGTCAAGTGAGGCTGTGCTGCCCCTTGGAAAAAATCCTGTCGAGCAGGCATCTTTAGGGCTCCTCTGCAGCCACTCCAACTCATCTGATATGGAGGGTGACTCCAAAGCTGCAGAAGTGAGCAGGACCAACGTGATGCCCACAGAGCACCTTCCATGCTCTGGCTCCCACGGCTCCCTGGGGCCCGCTCCTGCAAGGGACAGGCTCTCTCTGCAAGCACTGCACAGCAGAACCTGGCCTGGGAGCTGATGGCTTCCCCTCAGCCAGCCCACAGAAGGTGCCTGCTATGCCTGATCACAAGCTCTACCCTTGCATACTTCCCTCCACCTCTGCACCTCTCCCCCTTCTGATTTGAGCTGTTTCTATAACTGAAGCAGACTCAAAGTTCTTCCCTGCAGCTTGCTCCCACCTCTTTTCCCAAAAGGGATTTTCTCTCCCAGGCTGGCAGCTGCTTGCTTTACAGCAGCAGAGGCAGGAGGCAGGGTGACATGGTAGATGGATCCTGCTGGTGGAGCAAGCAAGGCAGGGCAAGGTCAGGCCTTGGGATGAGCTTAGCTGTGGGGCTGCCAACACGGAAATAGAGCTCTGTCTCTTGCAGGAAGGCAGCACCTGCACTGCTTCCACACCTTGACTGCTGAGGGTAGACAGGACCTACTCGGCTGGGTAGCAGAAGAGGTCAGGTAGGCTTCCCTCCACACTCCCTCATGACTACAACCACTCGATCCCTCCTCCTGTCCTGATAAACCAGGGAATGAGAACATCTGCTTGAGCTGAGGCCACGTCCAAGGCAGGAGTAAAAAGCAACACACAAACCTTCCCATACTTATTTCCCTAAACTCCAATGGCAGATGTGTAAAGGTTTGCCCTCCACAACGCCTGGAGCTGAGACACTGCAGCCCAGTGCCAAACAATGTGGCACTGTCACCAGCCAAACAGGACAGAGCATTGCCCACATGGCGTTCCCCTAAGCCTTGTGTTCCTGCAGGGCAACATCAGCAACAGGGAAGGGAGGTTGAAGTACTGCATTTTAAAATTAACAAAATCCCTCTGAAACGCGGAGGGGGGAAATGGAACTCTTCCATCCACAGGCACATGCTCTCCCAGGCGTCCTGGGATTTAACAGCTAATTGGGAATGGAAGCAGCAGGAGGTGGCTCTGGAGCTGAGACACAGTGAGCGTATGCATAAGGGTGGGGTGGCACCACTACTGAGTGCCACCATGGTCTGTTCCTAGAGCAAGGAGGGTGTGAGGATCATCAACCAAAAGCAAAGCAGCAAAGGCAGCATCCCTGTTTACCTGTACATTGCCACGTGGTGTGTAAGGCCATGACATTTTGCTCCTTCAACTCAAAAACGTTAGCAGCTTCTTCAAGGGCAAACGCTTCCCTGGTTACCTCGAGACAGCTGTGACAAGGTTCATGCACCTAAGAAACCAACTTCTGGCTGAAACCAATCCCACAGAACAGTGTCCAGACCTCCTCGACGCAGAGGAGGCTTTTGTGATTTGCTCACCCAGCCCAGATGAAATGTGGCCTCCTGCAAAGAGAGCAACCAGGATGCTCTCACCTGCTGCCGACAGCTTTTGGCGGGGGGCAGAGGTATACATAGGTTTGGATTTTCTTTTCCCTGCTATCAGAACTTGAAAATCTTCAAAACAGAGGTTCAGGAATAAGCTATGGTGTCCTCTGGCACTGCTGTCAATGTGGGCAACCTTCCCTCACAGGAACAGGCAACTGCCTTGTGTTTCTGAGAGACTTTTAAATGCTGCTCACCCTCAGCCACAGGGAAGAAGCCCTTTGTGGGCCCAGTGAAGCCCATGAGGATAAAGCCAGCAGACACTTGCTGTATGGTGCTGGCAGGACACACAAGCCTCTGACAGAGTAGCTACCCAGACCACATCTCAAAAGTGCTGCCTCTGCCTAGAGATGTGACCAAAGGAACCCCAGATTTTGTGCAGAACCACCCGACCTGGGAAAGCTTGGAGAGACACAGCTTGCTCAGGAGAGCAGGGCCAGGAGGCTGCTTACAGTCCTGGTGTCCCTCAGTGAATGGGGCTGGCTCAGAGTGAACTCAAGGTCACATCCTCTAAGCTTTCTGGACCTTGCTAACTCCAAGGCTCTTCGACAACCTAGCAGTAGGAGCTGCTCTGGCACCACACTGCAGCCCAGAGGGTTGCTTTGCTGGCAGTGCAGTCCCAGGCCCAGCATCCAGAAGCAGCACAATTCAGTGGGCTGCATGGTAGAGAAGGAAGCAGGAGGTGATTTTCAGGAACGCACTGCTGCAGGTGGTTCACACAGTGGCCTCCTCAGCCTTCAGCTATTCTCAGGGAGCTGCTGCTGCACAGCTAAGTTGTCACAGTCCATCTCACCAGGTGCTTCTGGGTGTCACAAGCTGCCCCTTCCCTGGGAGCCCTCCCAAGCCCAGCTTCAGCCCCGGTGATGCGTTTGGTCTGGCCCTGTGACAGAGGATGCTGGAATGGAGCCTATGGAACATACACACCTACATAGAAACTGTGTCTGCAGCCAGTGAGCAAGGAGCTTCAGCCCTGCTCTCCGGGCAGCAGAAGGGCTGGGGAGGCTGCTGGGGAGGCTGCTGGGGAGGCTGCTGGAGAGGCTGCTGGAGAGGCTGCTGGAGAGGCTGCTGGAGAGGCTGCTGGAGAGGCTGCTGGAGAGGCTGCTGGAGAGGCTGCTGGAGAGGCTGCTGGAGAGGCTGCGAAGCTGCGAGAAGCCGGCGTGAGGAGGAGAAAGGCACGAGAAGAGAGCAGCCCTTCAGAGACTGCTGTCAAACATCTGGCTGGGGGAGAGGAGAGCAGAGCTCAGACCCACTCTGTCCCTTGAGCCCCTGACGCTGATGGGATGGGGAAGCCAGCGCTGCACCAGCTCCACTGGTGCATCCAGGAGGCAACCTGGCGACATCCTTTGGATCTTCAGCTGAGGGCATCTCTGCTGGGAGGTATCCAGGGCACAGCTTGCAAGGATGGGGAAGGCTGCACAGAGTGCTTCTGTCCTGAAGGCAGGCGAGAGAGAGGGAGGAAGAAATCCAAGAGGGAGAAGGCTAGACAAACACTGCAGGCCTCATGCTTCCTTCAACAACGGAATATCTGAGTGGTGGGGAGACAAAAAGAAAGGAAAAAAAGAAGTCAAAACTGCTGCAGCTCAACACGCACCACAAAAGCTACTGCTGAAAGCAAGGCAGGCTCCCACTTCTGCAACATGGTGATGGAGCAGTCACAACAGAACAAAAGGCACCTCTGGAAGGTTCTGCTCCCACCTGGCCCAATGAGCAGGATCAGCAGCAGCTCCAGACTTGAAACCTCCAAGGACAAAGACTCCATCACCTCTCTGGGTGCCCTGCACTACCCTCCTAGCAAGAATATTTCCCTAATGTCCAATATGCATCTATCCAGTTACAGCTTGTGGCCACTGCCCCATGTTGTATCACCTGGCTGAGAAGAGTTTGGCTCCACAACCTCTTCAGCTCCCTACAAAGTAGCTGTAATCAACTGTATGGATTGTCTGGTCCTGCTCTGGCAGGGGGGTTGGACTGGGTGAACTCCTTGGGTCCCTTCCAACCCCTGACATCCTGTGAGCCTGGGAATTGCTGGCTTTGCCCTGGGCTGCTGCTTCAGCAGATCAAAGCAGCAAAGCTCCCTCAGCCACTCTCCACAAGCCCCTGCCTATCCTGGCAGGCCCCCAGCAGAGCCTCTCCAGTTTCTCCACACTTCTCTTGTTTGGATGTTGTTGTTTAGAGCTAAGGTCACTTCCCTTACAGATGACAGTTTCCTTCTTTCCCATGACCTCATCAATCTTGTAGGGCCTCAGTATGTCACAGACATGATTCTTACACAACCTCAATGGCTGGAAGTGGCAGGGTTACCCTTCCCTAACCTGAAGAAATGCAGCCTCCTCCACCAGCTGCAGCTTTCTCATCTTTGAGCCACAAACACAAGCTTAGAATCCTAGAATCAGTCAGGGTTGGAAGGGAGCACAAGGATCAGCCAGTCCCAACCCCCCTGCCATGCCCAGGGACACCCTACCCTAGAGCAGGCTGCCCACAGCCTCTGCCAGCCTGGCCAAAAACACCTCCAGGGATCTGGCCCCAAACACCTCCCTGCAGGGGCAACCCATTCCAGCCTCTCACCACTCTCCTGCTCAACAACTTCCTCCTCACCTCCAGCCTTGCTGGAGGCATGCACCCAGGCAGTGCTAAAGTGACACAGTGCAATGGTAATGCCCTCCGAGTTCTACACTGGGCACATTTTGCTAAGCTGCACTTCAGGATTGCTGCTGCTCACACGACAGATCTGGGTCTAATGCCCACCTCTCAGGACAGGTTTCCATTTCCCCCTGAGAGTGGAAGTCCCCTCTAGCATTTTCACTGCCCAGGTTCTGGGTAGCATTACCACAGCTGCAGGGCTTGATGCCAGAGAAAGGAGAAGTTCTGCCCCAACTCATCTACAGTCACATTTCTGGCCTAAGACACAGCAGCTTCTGCAGAAGCAGCCTTAAGCTGCAGCTTCACCTCAGCTCTGTCATTACAAAGCTCCTCCTTCAGGGCAGCACAGAAGTGAGGAATGCAAATGCAGCAGCTGTTTAGCAGCCTTGCTTCTCTGCCCTGCCACTAAGCTCAAACACCTCCCTTCTAGGCTTTCCCACCTGCTTAGGCTGCAGCACTGCATGCACTGGGACAGCAAAGCTGCTCACTAAAGCAGTCTGAAAATGGAAGAGCCCAAACATCTCCAGGGAGTTTTATTCCAGGCACATGCTCCCACTAGCCTGTTGTCCACAACCACAGCTACTTTCCTGCGTTGGCACTATGGTGCTGGAGGCTGCCATCTCCCTGCTGATCCTCTGCTAAGACAAGAGTGAGCAGCACAACTCCAGCAGTCTTTCCAGACTGTCCTGGACTCTCAGTCTCAAAGTGCTGCATGTTTCAGAAGGTAGTATGAAACCCCTTGCACATCTGAACTGGGGACTGGAAGACCTCATTTGAAAAGCTGCTGTGGTGCCTGGCATACAGAGCGGGCATTCCTCATCCTTCTCATCCCAGGCAGCCAAGTGCAGAAGCTACTCTGTGGAGGCTCTCGTTCAGGGCTCCCCGCCCAAGCCACTTACCATCTGTGTATTCCTCAGAGGAAGTGAGTGATAAGAGGCTCTGTATGTCACTGCTTTCTGAATCTTGGGCTTCTTTGTGCACAGGTCTACTGCCAGCCATGCCAGCTACCCAGGAGGAGGTGGCAGCCTGGTGCACCAGAACGGTTTCGGAGCGCCGAGAGCCGCTGGCTTCACACAGTCCAGACTGTCCTGGGGCTTCCTCTTCTCTTTCGGAGCCATTGCAAGCCCCTTGGTCCTGCTGCTGCATCTCTCTGGCTCTGTTCTGCCCAGCTCCCTCCGAGAGCACGATCTGCACCCGGGAGTCTGAGGGTGGGATGCAGTTCCCTGCGCTGCCATACACTGCTTCCTCGTAGGACGGCAAGGCCACCTGCACACCATCCACCACGATGGAGACCTGCTCCCCACACACACCTTGGTCTCGCCTCCAGAAGAGACACAGGGAGGAGGGGAAAGACAAAGCAAACAGAAAAATGAGGCCTTTACATTTAAACACACACAGAGAAACACCAGTGGTGGCTTCACAAGGTCAGGCAAGCACAGCCCCACTGTGCACTGCCACAGCCACGAGCAGGGGCTGTAAATTCACAGCACTCAGTGGATTCAGCAGCCAGAGCTGAAAAGGTCACAGTGCTGCCCACCTCATCTGCCTCCACAGCTACGTCTGACAAAGATCGTGACTCAGAGCCTTCTGCTGTCACAGCTGGCAGATAAAAAAGAAAGAGCTCTGACCACAGCTGATTTTGGCTGCTCACACTGCTGCACCCAGCGCTGCCTGCTCTGCCACCTTTGCTGCTGGCCAGATAACCTCTGTCAGAGTGGGACAGACAGCACAGGCTGAATCAGCCAGACTTGTAAGGCAGAGTCCTTAGATAGGATTTTTCTTTTCCAGTGGTTTGGACTTCTCCAGAACAGGGCAGGCTCCAGGTCCCCACTTCCCTGCTGCGGGCTGGCCACGTCTCTGCTCTTGCTGAAGCAGCACCAGTAGCTGGCTGGGAAGAGAGTGTCCATAATGACTCTGCTGACCTCAGCTGGGAGCAGTGTTACAGCTGGGTGCCTCCTCCCATCCACAAAGCCATGCCAGGAGGGTTCTCCAGCTGCAGCAGGGATTTGCAGGTGTGTCTGCTCAGCAGGGTTGCTGAGTTCATCTTCAGATGCCCCCCAGACCGGCCAGGTGCACACACACCTAGACACAGCCTTCCGTAGCTATCCAAGGGCAGAAGAGGCAGGAGGCTGACCTGCAGCCAGGCTAGCAGGGATCATTAACTTCTCACATTGAAAGCCAAGGGGAAGCAGAGCAAAGAAGCCACTCAAAGAGCCTATTAGAACAGAGACTGCCTCTGCACCACAGCCTCCTGCTGGGCCAGGGGGCACAAGTGCCACTGAGGGGATGAGAGAGGAGCAGAGAAGCCAGGAGGAGGTAAGGTGCTCTAAAATGAAGGCCTACACCACGCAGGTGAATGGGATTCTGCTGCAGAGAAGCAGGATGCCTCTGAGCCCCTAACTCCAGCTACACTTACCTGCTGTGATGGAAGGACTTGAGCTTTGGCTGCAGCAGAACAAAGAGCACAACCAGGAGCAGAATGAGGGCGACGGAGCTTGCTGTGGAGGCTACGATGGAGAGCGTGGGCACCCCGATTGCTGGAGGGGAGTCCTTCTCTGGAAAATCAACAGGCACACGAGGTAAAGCCATCTGCTGCCTTAAACCACTGCCACAGGAAGGCAAAACAGCCACACTGCCTGCTCTCATGGGCTAGGCACACAGAGGAGCCCAAGCTTCTGTACAGTCGAGGCACATCAGCGACCTGGGCAAGGGCAGAGTCTGGCACCTGGGAAAGAACAACCCCAGGGAGCAGCACAGGTTGGGGACTGACCTGCTGGAAGGCAGCAAAGGGGAAAAGGATCTGGGAGTCCTGGTAGATGGGAGGTTGAGCATGAGCCAACAAGGTGCTCTGGTGGCCAGGAGGGGCAATGCCATTCTGGAGTGGATTAGAAGGGCTGTAGGTAGTAGGTCTAGAGAGGGTCTCCTGCTCCTTTCCTCTGCACTGGTGAGGCCACATCTGGAATACTGTGTCCAGTTCTGGGCCCCCCAGTTCAAGAGGGACATAAAACTGCTGGAGAGTCCAGCACAGAGCCACAAAGATGCTGAAGGGAATGGAACAGCTCTGTTAGGAGGAGAGCCTGAGGGAGCTGGGGCTGTGCTGCTGGGAGAGGAGGAGCCTGAGGGGACCTCAGCAATGGTTATCAATACGTGAAGGTGAGTGGCAGGAGGCTGGAACCAGCTCTGCTGGGTGATGCCCAGGGACAGCACAAGGGGCACTGGGTGGGAGCTGAGCCATAGGAGGTTCCACGTGAACATGAGGAGAATTTTTTTTTCCCTGTGAGGGTGACAGAGCACTGGAACAGGCTGCCCAGGGGAATTGTGGAGTCTCCCTCTCTGGAGATATTCAAACCCTGCCTGCATCCATTCCTGTGTGATCTGTTCTAGGAGATGCTGCTCTGGCAGGGGGGCTGGGCCAGATGAGCTGTGGAGGTCCCTTCCAGCCCCTGACATTCTATGATCTCTCAGAGGACAGTTGAGAGCTCAGGCTGACACCTCTCCATCAGCTGTAAAGCACACCTCAAATAAGACCTGCCCATGCAAGGGTCCTGTGGAAAGAGAGAAGCCAAAGAGAAGAGCAGTGCCAGCAGGCCATGGGAACTAACAGATGGTGGTGAGGGTCATGTTTTATATAGATCTGGCTGAGCAAAAGCCAAAAGAGTCCTGGTGTCATCAGCAAGACCAGTAATTGTCCAGCACAATAAGCAGGATATTTTAGGCCAAACAATAGGAAAAGTTCCAAATAACTTTTATTTATTTTTTTTTTTAATAAAACGGCACAGCCTCCCAAAGGAAGGGGTGGAAGTCACCCAGCTGTGTCTGTTCAAGATGCAGCAAGTACTCAGATTCTCTCACATGACCTTGGAGTGACCTTGCAGGATCTGAAGAGGGCTCCAGGAGGGCTGGAGAGGGACTACTGACAAGGGCTGGTGATGCCAGGATGAGGAGGAGGAATGGGTTTGAAGTGTCAGAGGGGAGATTGAAAGTGGATGTTAGGAGGAAGTTGTTTGGAGTGAGGGTGGTGAGACACTGGCANACCTGTTCTAGTGGGAGGTGTCCCTGCCTATGGCACAGGGAGGTTGAGACTGACTGAGCTTTGAGGTGCCTTCCCACCTAACCCATTCTGTGATTCCTTAAGTCAATGCAAGAGCACTTCTGATTGTCCCCCTGCAGGCAGGCAGCACTCACCTGGGCTGAGCCTGCAGCTGACTTCCATGGCTGGGTTCCACTCTCCATTCTTGCAGGTCAGGTATTTATAATCTCCCTTCAGCATGTAGCCTTCCACACACAGGTACTCGATGACACTGCCTGAAGTCAGAGGGTTGTTGCAGGGGCTCGGGTGGCACTTGTAGCCTCCATTCTCAGGCTGTGGTGGCTGGGGACAATCTTAAAAAAAAAAACCAAAACCCAAAGGCATCATGGAGGATGAGATCTGCTGCAGGACAGGCAGGGCACAGTGCAGGTGGAAGGTCTGCCTAGTACCCACTGAATGAAACAGCTACCAGAACTGAGAAGAAAGGCTGCAACAGGCAGGCAGAGAACGCTGCTCAGTTTCACCTCACACAATCACAGAATTAACCAGGTTAGAGAAGACTTTTGAGATCATCAAGTCCAACCTAACACCTTCTCATTAACTAGCCCATGGCACCAGGTGCCTCATGCAGCCTCCTCTGAAACACCTCCAGGGATGGGGACTCCACCACCTCCCTGGGCAGCCCATTCCAATGCCAATCACTCTCTCTGCCAGCAACTTCC
>VWZI01017226.1:0-13887 GCA_013396835.1 Psilopogon haemacephalus | reverse complement strand
CCCCAGCTGGCCACAACCTCCCTTCAGGGAGCTGCAGAGAGCAATGAGCTCTGCCCTGAGCCTCCTCTTCTGCAGGCTGCACACCCCCAGCTCCCTCAGCCTCTCCTCTTGGGGCTGTGCTCCAGGCCCCTCCCCAGCCTTGCTGCCCTTCTCTCAACACCTTTCAGCACCTCAACGTTGATCTCTCTTGAATGGAGGCAACCAGAACTGGACACAGCACTCAAGATGTGTGCTGAGCAGTGCTGAGCACAGGGGCACAATAACCTCCCTGCTCCTGCTGCCCACACTGCTCCTGCTCCAGCCCAGGATGCCATTGGCTCTGCTGCCCACCTGGGCACACTGCTGGCTCCTGTTCAGCTCCTCTCTCCCAGCACCCCCAGGTCCCTCTCTGCCTGGCTGCTCTCAGCCACTCTGTCCCCAGCCTCTGGCACTGCCTGGGTTTTTTGTGGCCAAAGTGCAGAACCTGGCACTTGGCCTTGTTTAAACTCCTGGCACTGGCCTGTGCCCATCTGTGCAGCCTGCCCAGGTCCCTCTGCAGAGCTCTTCTGCCCTCTAACAGACCCACACTTGCTCCCAGCTTAGTGTCATCTGCAAACTCACTGCTGGACTCAGTCTCCAGATCACCAATGAAGATACTGACCAGGACTGTGCCCAGCACGTCTCCCTGGGGCACAGCACTAGTGCCAGCTGCCAGCTGGATGAGGCACCATCCACCACCACTCTCTGTGGCCATGCAGCCAGTCCTTAACCCAGCACAGAGTGCCCCTGTCCCAGGCAGGGGCTGCCAGCCTGGCCAGGAGCTTGCTGTGGCAGACAGGATGCTTTTCCACAAGAGAAATGTGCCAGCCTGACACAGGCAGACACCCAGCCAGAGCCCAGCAGTGATGCTCATTTAGGCTTCTAGAGGGTCTGACAGCCCCAGCAGAGAGCTGGGGGGGTCACAAGGGACATCAGCTTCTCCTCTGGAAGCACCACAATGGACTGGGTGCCAAGAACTCTGCACACATGTGCTAAGAGGAGACTTCAGCTCTTGCCAGCATGGCCCTGCCCAGCCTCTCCACTAAGCTCCTGCTTGCTTGGTGAGCCAGTAAGGAGACAACTCACTCCTCCCTTAATTGGACAGACTTCTAACCTCTGTCACTGGGACTCAGAGCAGCATGAGTGTGACCCCACCACATAGCAGTGTCACTGCTGTCACCCATAGCTGCAGGGGAGGCAGCCAGAGCTGCCAAGCTCACTTAGCAGCTTCTT
Organism: Psilopogon haemacephalus; assembly: GCA_013396835.1. Lineage (NCBI taxonomy): Eukaryota > Metazoa > Chordata > Aves > Piciformes > Megalaimidae > Psilopogon > Psilopogon haemacephalus. Next base: position 12,636 of record VWZI01017226.1, on the reverse strand, counting down.
GAGCAACCACAAAGGGAACACAACACCAGGCTACAAATGCTGCACTGTGCTGCTTTGAGGCTAATTGGAGGACTTTAATGAGAAATGAGATGATAGGCTGAGAAAGGAAAACATTGGGGATGTCTCCTTCCCTCAGTTGTTTACTGGGATGTACAGAAGTAAGAACCCAAACATAGCTAAGGGAGAGCTGCTCAGGGTCTCTGGCTGCTGAGCTCTCTCTGCCTTCCACTTGCATCTGTGTAACCCAGCTCATCAATTCCTGCTTCTAACCCCCCATGCCAATCTTCCCTGCTTATCTGGCATGTAAGACACATCCTGGGATAAGACTGGGTGGGGAAGTGGAAGGGTGGTTGGGAAGCCCTCTTGGGGACTCTGGGAGGGCTGTGGGGTTTCTGTGTTACTTTTTTTACTGTATACAGCTGTAAATATCTATAATCTGTTGTAAATCTCTGCTTGTCTCTTGTGCTGAGCTGTGAATAGAAAGCTTCAGTCCTTAACTTCCAGCTGGCTGAGTCTAGCCTGGGTTATTTCAAAGGTGTGGGGGGGCAGATAACTCCCAAACTACCAGATGCAGACAGGCTGCAGTGCCTCAGCCTGCACCTAACAGAACTCACTGTCCCAGAATTCATGCAAGCAAAGTTTGGTTTGGCTTTTCAAATGAAGTTTCTCCTCCTAGAGGAGTCGTGGTCTCCAGCCCTACAAACATTCACTGGAGTAGGACAGATCCCTACCTAGCATATGATGAACTCAGACCCTACTGAGAGAAAACAGCTGAAGCAGTGGTACCAAAGCAGGAGGCACACACACAAATGGCAAGCAAGGCACCTGCCACATCCAGCACTTATAAATCCTTCCCAGCAGCCAGGCTGGAAATTCACTGCCCAAGCCTGCTGTATTTCTCATGAGAATTTCACTGCCTAAAACCAAAGAGTCCAGCTTAAAAAACTGCTTGCTTCCTCAAGGACTACAAATTTATACATACGTATATAAATATATATACATATATACACACACATATATATAAATAATACAAAAATGACACCAATTTGATTGCCAGAGCAGGCAGAGCTATCAGGTTTCTTTAGCCCAAGTCTCTTGCTGCATCACCCTGTGGGGGAAGAGGGGAAGAGAAGGATGCTGCTGTGACAAGGATGTTGCACTGATGAGGATGCTGAGGGGACTGCAGCACTGCCTGGGGAGGAGAGGCTGAGGGACCTGGGGCTGCTTAGGCTGCAGAACAGAAGACTGAGAGGGGATTGGATCAATGCTTATCAATCTCTAAGGGCTGGGGTGAGGAGGGGGGGACAGGCTCTGCTCACTGCTCCCTGCCATAGGCCAAGGAGCAATGGATGGAAGCTGCAGCACAGGAGGTTGCAGCTCAAGACAAGAGGCAACTTCTTGCCTGTGTGGGTCCCAGAGCAGTGGCACAGGCTGCCCAGAGAGGTTGTGGAGCCTCCTTGTGTGGAGCCTTTGCAGACTCTGTCTGGATGTGCTGCTGTGTGTCCTGAGATAGATTGTCTGCTCCTGCTGTGGCAGGGGGCTTGGACTGGATGAGCTCTTTTGGGTCCCTTCCATCCCCTGACATCTGTGAGCCTGTGAGACCAGGGCTGCAGAACAAAAACAATTCCACAAAGTCCTGTTTGGGTCAGGAGGTTTTTTCCCTCTTAAATCAGGAGCTGCACAGAACATTTCCTCCTGCCTGATGTTTGGCTCCTCCTGCACAGAGAGCTGTGCTGGGGGGGAGCAGAAGACAGTCAACTTTGCCTTTGGTGTGGAATGCAGGCAGGCAACAGCCTTGTTTTTCTTCTCCTCCCCTCTGCACACAAACAGCAGATAAGCCCCAGGAGGGGTTTGGTTTTAGTAAGAAAGGAGTCTGTTGCTGTTCCATGCCCTTTCTAGCCTCACTACGTCAAGCACACTCCCTGTTTTACCAAAGCACAACCCACTTGCCAGGCAGATGGGCTGCAGAGCACAAGCACCCAGACAGGCTCTGATCAGCAGTGCTGCCTCTTGCCACCCACAGCTTCCTTCCTGTTGCCCATGCAATGGCAAAGGGATGTGCTTTAGTGGCAGATAGGAGTCACCTCCACCCACATGCTGCAGCTACTCAGGGTGCAAGCTCCATCCCCAGTGACAAACAGCTTCAGGTTCCCAAACAGTGATGCCTGCCTGGATGCACTCAAAGGGTTTGCACAGAGCAGCTTCCCACCACCCACCCTCTGCTTCTGCATTTTCCTCCCCTGCCCAAGTGTTTGGCTGAATGTCACTATCAGGCTGGGAAAAAGCTCATCAGGTGTGCCCCAGGCAGATGCCACTGCTGGTCCCAGCAGCCCTGTGTAAAACACCAAGAGCCACATGCTTGGCACTGGGGCTCCTCATGGCAAGCTGGCTCTGAGCACACCAATGGCAATCCCATTTGAGACCTTACCCTCTCCCAATATCCAGCATCATGGGGACATCTAGGGAGACATTTTCTAGCCCAGGAAATTTGGTCATGGTCTCCTGCAGTATTTAGAATAGAATAGGTTGGAAGAGAGCTCCAAGCTCATCCAGCCCAACCTATCCCCCAGCCCTAGCCAGTGGCACTCAGTGCCCATCCAGGCTTTGCTTCAACACCTCCAGAGATGGGGACTCCACCACCTCCCTGGGCAGCCCATTCCAATGCCAATCACTCTCTCTGCCAGCAACTTCCTCCTAACATCCAGCCTGAGCCTACCCTGCCACAGCTTCAGCCTCTGTCCCCTCCTTCTTTCCCTGGCTGCCTGGCAGCAGAGCCCAACCCCAGCTGGCCACAACCTCCCTCCAGACAGCTGCAGAGAGCAATGAGCTGTGCCCTGAGCCTCCTCTTCTGCAGGCTGAGTCTCCTTCTCTCCAGAAAGCCTTCTCCCGAGTGTCCAGGCAGGCCTTTCCTGATGGACATGAAGCATGCTCCCTGCTCCCATTTCAGGCAGCTGGAGGTGTCAGTGGAGAGTTGGTTTGGGTTTTTATTGTTGATTTTTTTTTCTTATTGCCCAGAAGTGTGCTGAGCTGAATGTTACTATCAAAATACAGTACCTGTAGATACAACAGGGAATCCAGACTAAAACCACCCTCTGCCAGCTGCAAGCAGCTGAGAACTCAGTGTCTGTCTAGCCAGAAGCATCATTCAGAGTGAAGAAGGCAGCTTCCCAGCTGCCCAGGTTCTCCTTTGGTCTGTAATTTGTGATGGGAACGGGGACTGGAAGCAGGAGAACAGCTTTTGAGCCTTCTCCTTTTCAGCACTCTGGCTGTCTCCAGCACACCAGCAGATGGGCTGCTTCCCAGAGGGACCAACCCCAGACTGCAGCTGCTGCTGGGGCCCAGGCACAGCAGCTGAAACTAAAGGACCTCTTTATATTTTCCTTCCAGGAGGCAGAAGTCAAGAAAAAGCCTTCATTGTGAGCCCAATACACTCCCCTCCAGCCCTGCCCCTGAAATACTTTAGGTTTGCCTAAGAGCACACTGCAAAACAGAACTCCCTTTTGGGCTCTGTCTATTAAAACAGAGGCCAAACTCTGCTGAAAGAGAAGCTCTCTGTCTTCACTGGCTCCAGATGCTGCTTCACTCTGAAGGCAGAGGAGCAAACTGAGCAGGAGTGCAGCCTTACAGGGAAAACAAAGTTCCCCTAGGAAGGAGATACAGCCTGAAGAGGAGGCTTAGTTTTTCCTGTGAGCAAATGAGCAGCAGCCAAAGCAAAGGGATTTGTATATATAATCATATGGCTTTGCATTAATGTAATTAGCCACAGGCACTTCCACTGTGTACAGCAACAGGCACCCCTCACACAGCCACCCCAAAGCTGCCTCCTCCTTCTCTCTATAGGGCAGGGGGGGAAAAAAAAAAAAAAGCAAGCAAGCAAGCAAGAAAAGAGACTAATTGCAGCCTTCCACCAATGCAGTCACCATCTGGTAACTCCAGAGACACGTGGAGGGGAATTATCTTAATTAACATGTTACAACAGTATGTAAAAAAAAAAACAAACCCAACAAAACCTCTCTGCTTATTAACACTCAGCTGTGATTAGGCAAGCACAGAGGAAGCCTGCTAGTGCAACATTAATTATGGGGCTTGTCTAGCTTCCTAATAGAAATACCATCGATTTTTTTTTTTCTTTCAGTGGTTTATCTCTCTCCTAAAGAAAAAAAAAAAAACAAAAAACCAAACACTGCCATCAAAGCCTGCTTCTAAAATGCAAATTCTGTTGAATGTTCTACAGGAGCTGAAGCCTTTAGGCTGTATGGAGCTGCCACCGGTGCCTCTGGAGTGCTGCAGACTGACCTGGGAGAAAGCAACTCCTTCTCCCACTGAAATTTCAGCAGAGGAAAAAAAAAAATTAAGTGTTATGGCCTTTCGAATCCCTTCCCTGCTCCAAAATGGGAGCACAGACTTTGCTAGGCAGGGAAAAGCAAGACGCAAAATCCAGGGCTTAAAAAAAAACCAACCAAACAAAAACAAACCAACATCTGTGATGGGAGGGGAGGGAGCCTGTGATGGGAGAGGGAGAGGGTCTGTGATGGGAGAGGAGGGAGCCTGTGATGGGAGAGAGAGGGTCTGTGATGGAAAGCAGCAGGCAAAGCACAACTGCAGTCCAGCAGCAGCTCTGCCTTCCAAGCAGAATGCTTCTCACTATGACAACTGTATTATTTCCCCTGCATTAGGCCCACCTACAGTACAGTCGCCTGGGAGACATTCCCAAGAGATGGAGCCTGGAAGGCCCCGAGATGAGCACTCCAAGTCCTCCAGCCCTGGCTTTGCTCACTCTCGTTTGTGCAGGGCTGGCTGCAGCAGGGCTCTCATCCACACCAGCAGATGACAACAGCCTGAGGCTTTCAAACAAAGCCAGGATTGACAAATCCATTCCGGAACCATTAACGAGGAAGAGGAAGCAAAGCAGGAAACAACTGCAGAAGTGCTTTAAAGATCCTCTGATAGAGCAACCTCATTGCAGTGCCGACACACAGAGCAATGGGAACGGCTGCTGGCCAGGGCTGGGGAAGCTCAGGCAGCTCAGCCAGGGGCACTAAGGATGGAGACAGCTGACCAGGGCTTTGCAGCATCCCAGCCTGCCAGGGCACTACGAACAATGTGCATCTGGGCTGCAGCTGGAGCTTCAGAGCAAGCAGGCTGACACAGGCACTTGCTCTGCCCCCGGGCACGGCACACGTCGCATCTGCTTGTGTTTCCCAAAGCTGCTTCTGCTCTCCCTGTGCCTTCTTTCAGCCACCCCATAATTACTTCCATGTGTTTGGAGAAGAAAATTAAGCAAGTGCTGCAAAAACATTTCGTAGAATCAGCTTCCAAAGGAGGATATTTGGAGATTCTGCTTCTGAATCCCAAATCCACTGCCACAAGTAGCAGCTGGCTACTTTGGTTGGGTTTTCTCCCCCTTCAAAGATTCAGAGGGTTCCTCTAATAAAGTGTCATTAGGCTAAAATTCTTCATTATTGAGAAACATAAAGAGTTTTAAAGTGTTTGCCACACCTGGCAGAGGCAGCAGACACTCATCAGGAGCCTCTCTGCTCATCCAAGCTGACTGTATTGCAACAAAAATATCTTAAAAAATAATAATTGATATTCCTACAAAAAAAGGAACAGGAAATTGTGCAGGAACTTAGTCACAGAATCAGTCAGAGCTGGAAGGGAGCACAAGGATCAGCCAGTCCCAACCCTCCTGCCATGCCCAGGGACACCCTACCCTAGAGCAGGCTGCCCACAGCCTCTGCCAGCCTGGCCAAAAACACCTCCAGGGATCTGGCCCCAAACACCTCCCTGCAGGGGCAACCCATTCCAGCCTCTCACCATTCTCATGCTCAACAACTTCTTCTCAACATCCAGTCTGAATCTCCCCATTTCTAGCTTGGTTCCATTCCCCCCAGTCCTATCACTCTCTGACAGCCTAAAAAGTCCCTCCCCAGCTTTCTTGTAGTCCCCTTCAGATACTGAGAGGCCACCAGAAGGTCAGCTGGAAGCCTTCTCCTCTCCAGCCTGCACAGCCCCAGCTCCCTCATCCTCTCACAGAGGAGGCTTACATCTTACAGCTAAGGAGAAAAGGCACCAGCATGGCATCTGGAGTCAAATAAATTCACTGCCCTTGACTATTGGTCCTGGTTTTAAACTTCAACTGCACTCTTCACACAGCTTTCATTTCTCATCTTGTCCCTGCTCACCTCTTTCCGGGCATCTTCAGAGCTAGAAACTGATGTCAATTCCAAGGTAACCTGCACCTTTACCCTACCCTTTCCTTGGCTGCTCCTAGATGTGTTTTATAGCATCACAGAATTGTTTAAGTTGGAAAAGACCTCTAAGATCATCAAGTCCAACCATGTTTTCAATGTAGATACAGCAACACCCCAGGGCTACCTTTGGAAGTATAAAAGCCTGACACACACGATGGGTTCAGGAACAACCTCCTCAGCAAAGCCAAGGACACGACAGGAGAAAGCAGAACTGCCAGATGACCATGCTGATACTGGACAGCAGGGTTTGGTAGGACAGAGATGACCAATCTGTGCTGCCTGGCCTTTAAGCCCTGCCTCATAGAACCACAGAATGGTTTAAGTTGGAAGAGACCTCCAAGATCATCCAGTTCCAACCCCCCTGTGCCATAGGCAGGGACACCTCCCACTAGATCAGGATGCTCAAGACCTCATCCAACCTGGCCTTCAACACCTCCAGGGAGGTTCTGCAGCACAGAATCACCCAATGTGATCAAAGATCACATTGGGTGATTCTTTGCTCCACAACCTCCCTGAGCAACTTGTGCCAGTGTCTCACCACCCTCACTGTGAAGAACTTCCTCCTAACATCCCGTTCAAATCTCCCCTCTGCCAGTTTGAACCCATTCCCCCTCGTCCTGTCATTACAAGACCTTGTGAACAGTCCCTCCCCAGCCCTCCTGTAGTCCCCCTCAGATACTGGAAGGTTGCTATAAGGTCTCCTGGCAGCCTTCTCTTCTCCAGGCTGAAAAGCCCCAACTCTCTCAGCCTGTCCTCATAGCAGAGCTGCTGCAGCCCTCTGAGCATCTTTGTGGCCCTCCTCTGGACTCTCTCCAGCAGTTCCATGTCCTTCCTGTGCTGGGGGCTCCAGAACTGCACACAGTACTGCAGGTGGGATCTGGCTCAAATAAACAAACAAAGCCTCTCTGATGATGCTAGCTGAGGACACAGGAGGAGCACAACTTCAGGATCCAGCCAAGCAAAGCTCATCTCTACCAGCCTGAAATTCAGCAGTGCCTCAGGAGGCTTCATTTGCTCGTGGATTTCCATCAGCACAAAACACTTCCACTCCCTACCTCCAGCCTACTAAGGCAATCAGGCTCCTGTCTCCAGTAAGGCACCAGAAGTTCTTGCTGCAGCCAGCTCCTCAAATCTGTTTCCTCTGCATGACATCACCTGGCTGGGAGCACCAACAGCAGCAGGACTCCATCGCTTCCCCTCCCCTGTGAGGTGGAACTCAGGCAGACACCACAAGCTTCCACAAGAGGCAATCCTAGCCTCTGAAGGGACATGGGAACCTCTGAAGTCAGAATCTGAGAGTCCAGAGAGGAGCTCTGGTTCCTTACAGGTGCATGGAGAGATGCCTGCACTGGGCAGCTCACGGTAAAGCTCTGCCCCAGGGAGGTCTCTCCTCACTAAGGAGCCTCCTGCAGCATTTTCCAACCTTTCAGCAGCAGCTGCTCTTGCCTCTGAGTCAGCCTCTCCAAGAAGGACTCACTGGGAAGCTGGGTCAAGGCTGAGCTAGTAAGGGCAGGCACACAGGAGCTCAGCAGAGTGGGAAGCTGAGAGCCCCAGGTCAGTGACGATTCCCTCTGCAGCCTGGCTACAGGCAGCTCTGCAGGGGAAAGGTGGACAGGGAGAGCAGTCCTGAACCCTTGCTCTGATAGACACAACACTTTGCCATCCTGCCATGCCATTGCCCTTCTGCCCTTTGCCTCTGCTGGGACCACTGCATACATCAGAACCTGCTATCTGGGCAGATGTGTTTATCTGGTGAGAATGACTCACTCCTGTCACGGGACTGCTCAAATCATTCACCACTGGCTGGGCACAACTGCAGAGAGCTTAGTCCTGTCTCACTGGAAAGTCTTCAGCACAGTTCATATTTTCACTGCAAATGTGGTTAGGGCAGCTGTAAACATTCCACTCATCTTTCCTTCTAGCTTTACAGAAGCTCAGCATCTTGAGCAACTTCTGCCAGGAAAACAAAAATAGCCCCAGTTGGAGCAGGGGAAATCATCCTTCCCCAAGTGGGAGGCACCTCAGACTGCAGAGGGACACAAATAACCCAGACCCACCTCTCCCAGAGACCACAGAGTCTGAGAGGCTCTCAGTTATGCTGCAAACTCAACCACCCTCAGCTGCACTTTGCTGAGCTGGTAAGCTGGCTGACACTCCATCCAGGCTGGGAACTCGAAAGCCCTAAGAAAGATCGAGTGAGGCTGAAGGACTAAGCCTCAAAACAAAAAAATGTTCCACGGGATCACAGAATGTTAGGGATTGGGAGGCACCCAAAGAGCTCATCCAGTCCCTCCCTGCCACAGCAGGACCATCCAAGCTAGCTCAGGGCACACAGCAACACAGCCAGACAGAGTCTGCAAAGGCTCCACACAAGGAGACTCCACAACCTCTCTGGGCAGCCTGTGCCACTGCTCTGGGACCCACACAGGCAAGAAGTTGCCTCTTGTCTTGAGCTGCAACCTCCTGTGCTGCAGCTTCCATCCATTGCTCCTTGGCCTATGGCAGGGAGCAGTGAGCAGAGCCTGTCCCCTCCCTCCTCACCCCCAGCCCTCAGACACTTACAAACATTGATTCAATCCCCTCTCAGCCTTCTCTTCTGCAGACTAAGCAGCCCCAGGTCCCTCAGCCTCTCCCCAGGCAGTGCTGCAGTCCCCTCAGCATCCTCACAGCCCTCCCCTGGACCCTCTCCAGCAGTTCCTGTCCCTCTGCAACTGGGGAGCCCCAAACTGAAGGCAGTGCTCAAGATGAGGTCTGAGCAGGGCAGAGCAGAGGCGGAGGAGAACCTCCCTGGATCTGCTGGACACACTCTGCCTGATGCCCCCAGGACCCCTTTGTCCCCCAGGGCACATTGCTGTGCCATGGATGTTCTCCCCCAGCACTCCCAGATCCCCCTCCAGCAGGTCACAGCAGAGCCAGCTGTGGCAATGCACCTTTCCAAACTGCCTCACACCACCAACAGCATTGGGCAATTGAGGTGCCAGCAAGGTGACAGCAGGAAGGATGGTATCAGCCTGCACAGCCTGCACTGCAGCTCCACACCCACTCAGGATGTGGCCTCCTCTGTTTACTGGCAATGCAAATAACTTGAGAGTGGGTTTGGGAAAGGAGGGAGGGAACCCAGTGAAGCTATCAGCAAGCTTGCTTCGTGCCTGGGGCACTGCTAGCAAGAGGCACATCAAGGTCTGGTGGGATGCTGCTGCTACTTGGACTTACCAGTCACAGAAGGCCCCATCAGTTCTGGCAGGAGAGCCAGAGCCCCACACATCCCACCCACTCACACCCTGCTGGGCATCAGATGGTACAGGGAAAGTGAACTGCACCTTGGTATAATCCTTACAAAAGCAGTGTGTAAAAGGATTCAGGTTTGCAACCACCTCCTTTGCCTCATCACACTAATCAAACAGCTTCAAAGTGCCTGGGTTTGTGCCTCCATTTCCCCAGCACCCACCAACAGTGCTTTAAGCAACACAATGGATGTGACTTAGCAAAGTGTCAAAAGCATCCCTAGCAGCCAGCATGAAATCTGCCTTACTAGGCTCCCCACCCCTAGCAGCAAACATGAATCCTCCTTTCTGTCTAAGCTCCTCATCCCAAACACCCACAAGGTGCTGATCTGAAGGGAGCCACAATTGGGAATCTGTTCAAAAACTCCAAGGCTCCTTCCACAGCTGGCAGGAGAAGTGCTCAGAAGGAGCACTCAGACCCTTTCCAACACTGCTTGCCCCTTGATGCTTTCACTACAGCCACTGGAATCAAAGCAGAGGCAACTCCAAGCATCCAGCTGCAAAAGCACGAAGTAAAGAAGGTCAGAGGTAGGAACTGCCAAGGCAGCATCCATTTGTAGCTCCAGATGCCTGATGACAAGAAGAGAAGAGATGAAATGCTACTAATTTAGTTTGACATAAGAAAGGGATTAGAGAAAACACAGCCCTGAGTCCTGCAGGGTAACTATTTTCAGAACAACCTTTGGGAAAGGGACCAGATCCCCTCCAGGACTGCTCAGCTTCAATCCCACCTCTCTGCACTTCACTGCTTTTAGAGAATAGAAATAAGAACAGAACAGAACAGAATAAGAATTAGAATTAGAATAGAACAGAACAGAATAGAACAAAACAGAACAGAACAGAACAAAACAGAACAGAACAAAACAGAACAGAACAAAACAGAACAGAACAAAACAGAACAGAACAAAACAGAACAGAACAGAACAAAACAGAACAAAACAGAACAAAACAGAACAAAACAGAACAAAACAGAACAAAACAGAACAGAACAGAACAGAACAACAGAACAAAACAGAACAGAACAGAACAAAACAGAACAAAACAGAACAAAACAGAACAAAACAGAACAAAACAGAACAAAACAGAACAGAACAGAACAGAACAGAACAGAACAGAACAGAACAGAACAGAACAGAACAGAACAGAACAGAACAAAACAAAACAGAACAGAACAGAACAAAACAGAACAGAACAGAACAGGTTGGAAGATACCTCCAAGCTCATCCAGTCCAACCTAGAACCCAGCCAACTCAGGCTGTTCAATAATTCTTCCCCACAGATGTCTCTGGGCAGGAATTTACTTCAGCCTTCATTGCCATGAACAGGATCAAGAGGTGGCTGGGGATGCCCATCCTGCATCAGCATTTTGCAGTGCTGCTGTCTGCTTTTACCTCAACAGGACTCCTTCTGCTCCAGCTGGATTCATTTGTTGTTCTAAGGCACTTCCTTGCCCAGCTTTCTCAAGTGGCTTCCCTCAGTCCCACCTTGTCTAACAGCATCACCAGCCGTGACAGAGCAGCCCTTGCAAAACCAGCAAGAGCATTTCTCAAGGCTACACACACTTAACAGGATGACAAGAGTGTGCAAATGCTGCATGAAGTGCCCAGAATCACACCTCCACAGCAGCATCTCATCTGGGCCACTGTTGACTTTGAAAGGGCAAGGCTAGGACACAGCCTCACTGAAAACAGATTAGAATGATGAAATGGTTTAGGTTGGAAGGGAGCTCAAAGCTCAGCCACTTCCAATCCCCCACTATAGGCAGGGACACCTCCTGCTAGAACAGGTCGCTCAAGGCCTCATCCAGCCTGGTCCTCAACACCTCCAGGGAGGTTGTGGAGCACAGAAGCACAGAATGGGATCAAAGATTTACCCATAGGAACAGGCTTCTTGCATTTCAGTGGTACTTGGGGGACAAATAACAGCATCCTGGCTCCTCTTCTGAATTGTCAGTCCAGCAGGACGTACCAAATTCGGTTTCAAGAGCTGCAGAACCATTTCATCTTCTCAGGGAAAGGCAGAGGACAGGTCAAAACTCTAAATCTACATTTTTACAATGTCATTACAACAGCTCAGTGACATTCTGAGAATCAGAATGGGGAGGGTGGACAGATTATTCCTAAAGATAAAGCAGCGTTTGTGGGAAACGTTATTTCTTTTTAGGTTCATTATTCCCTGGACCATTAAAAAGTCCTTCCCACTACCCTGGTCAACACAGAACAGATATGTACAGACACTGACCTAGCAGGCAGATTTCACAACCACCTCCTTCTGATGCAGACCTTGGAAGGGAAACGTCCAGCAAGAGCAACCAAGACAGTAGGAGAAGTTACAGCCTGTCAGCTGAAAGCAACAATCTCTCCCCAAACATGCAAGAACAAAGCAGTCTCAAGGAGGTCCTCAGAGACAATGAAGAGTTTTTCAGATGGTGCCCAGAGAAGAATGCAGCAGAGGAAGCTGCTGCAGCATGACTGAGTCCCACAGGAAGTGCTCTGCTGAGCACAAAGTGGGGGAAATTCGGGAGCCTTCCCAGCTCCTGGAGTCGAGGCCAGAGCTCAGATGAATGCTGACAACACCCTGGGGACTCCTCATGCTCATGCAGCTGGACCCAGATCTACCTCCCACATCAACATCACAGCAACAGATGTGGTTAGGAAGCAAAGATTCAAATCCCAGTTCCCTCACAGTATCAAAGCTCTGACCTCATACCTCAGCACCTCTTTTTCTCCAGGAAAAGCAAAGCTGAAACCAGTGAAGGACAAAGGTTATGCTGCTCTTTTTCTCTGGGTTCTCTCACCAGAGGCCTCAGTATTAGCAACATTGCCAGGGCAAAGCTTCTGCAGCTACATTCCTCTCCCCTTACAGATCCAACTGCTGAGCCTTCCTCACCCACAGCTTCCCAGGCCTCAGCAGGCTTCTGCCCATCAAGCCTGGGGTCAGGCAGACATCTGCAGGCCCTGGGCACAGACTCAGCAAGCCCCACTTCTGTTAAGGGGCAGCTCACAGGCAGATCACCTCACACTTTAAGAAAAAGGCAGGACCCACAAGGCACCTCCACACACACAGCATCCTGTATCTTAGAAGCTGCCCCACACACA
>VWZI01017225.1:2312-14282 GCA_013396835.1 Psilopogon haemacephalus | reverse complement strand
CCAGGCTGGCAGAGGCTGTGGGCAGCCTGCTCTAGGGTAGGGTGTCCCTGGGCATGGCAGGAGGGGTTGGGACTGGCTGATCCTTGTGCTCCCTTCTACCCCTGACTGATTCTATGGTTGGTGGTGTTTTGATGTGAAAGGCATCTCCCTGAGCTTAGCCCTCTGGAGTGGTGGATGGTGTAGTCACTCACAGTCGTATGTTTTTTTTTTTGCTGCTTCTCTTCAGGTTTGCAACTGGCTGCGTGGCAAATGGTGAGGAAATTCAGTGTCTCTGCAAAGAAGGCTACGCTGGGATGCACTGTGAACGGTAGGGGACTTGGGCTGTGAGGCTCAGAGCTTCATGGAATGGTGTGGTTGGAAAGGACCCCAAAGATCATCCAGTTCCAACCCCCCCCTGCATGGCCAGGGACACTGAGGACAGCTTGCTGAAGGCTTCAGCCAGCCTGGCTTTCCTGGGTCCAGCAGAGGCTGTGAGGATGCTGAGAGGATTGAGCAGTCTGGGGAGGAGAGGCTGAGGGACTTCGGGCTGCTTAGGCTGCAGAAGAGCAGACTGAGAGGGGATTGGATCAATGTGTGTAAAGAGAAGAAGAGAAGAGTGAGAGGGGATCTAATACAGGCTTCTTAAGGGAAAAAGAGAAGGCTGAGAGGGGGATCTAATGCTTGAGAAGAGATGACTGAGAGGGGATCTACTGAAGGTTTATAAAGAGAAGACAGAGGGGATCTAATAAAGACTTATAAAGAGAAGAAGAGAAGACTGAGGGGATTTAATAAAGGTTTATAAGGAGAAGAAGAGAAGGCTGAGAGGGGATCTAATGCTTGAGAAGAGATGACTGAGAGGGGATCTACTGAAGGTTTATAAAGAGAAGAAGACTAAGAGGGGATCTAATAAAGGTTTATAAAGAGAAGAAGAGAAGGCTGAGAGGGAGGGGATCTAATAAAGGTTTATAAAGAGAAGAGAAGACTGAGAGGGGATCTAATAAAGGTTTATAAAGAGAAGAGTGAGAGGGGATCTAATAAAGGTTTATAAAGAGAAGAAGACTGAGAGGGTTCTAATAAAGGTTTATAAAGAGAAGAGAAGACTGAGAGGGGATCTAATAAAGGTTTATAAAGAGAAGAAGACTGAGAGGGGATCTAATAAAGGTTTATAAAGAGAAGAAGACTGAGAGGGGATCTAATAAAGGTTTATAAAGAGAAGAAGACTGAGAGGGGATCTAATAAAGGTTTATAAAGAGAAGAAGACTGAGAGGGGATCTAATAAAGGTTTATAAAGAGAAGAAGACTGAGAGGGGATCTAATAAAGGTTTATAAAGAGAAGAAGACTGAGAGGGGATCTAATAAAGGTTTATAAAGAGAAGAAGACTGAGAGGGGATCTAATAAAGGTTTATAAAGAGAAGAAGACTGAGAGGGGATCTAATAAAGGTTTATAAAGAGAAGAAGACTGAGAGGGGATCTAATAAAGGTTTATAAAGAGAAGAAGACTGAGAGGGGATCTAATAAAGGTTTATAAAGAGAAGAAGACTGAGAGGGGATCTAATAAAGGTTTATAAAGAGAAGAAGACTGAGAGGGGATCTAATAAAGGTTTATAAAGAGAAGAAGACTGAGAGGGGATCTAATAAAGGTTTATAAAGAGAAGAAGACTGAGAGGGGATCTAATAAAGGTTTATAAAGAGAAGAAGACTGAGAGGGGATCTAATAAAGGTTTATAAAGAGAAGAAGACTGAGAGGGGATCTAATAAAGGTTTATAAAGAGAAGAAGACTGAGAGGGGATCTAATAAAGGTTTATAAAGAGAAGAAGACTGAGAGGGGATCTAATAAAGGTTTATAAAGAGAAGAAGACTGAGAGGGGATCTAATAAAGGTTTATAAAGAGAAGAAGACTGAGAGGGGATCTAATAAAGGTTTATAAAGAGAAGAAGACTGAGAGGGGATCTAATAAAGGTTTATAAAGAGAAGAAGACTGAGAGGGGATCTAATAAAGGTTTATAAAGAGAAGAGAAGGCTGAGAGGGGATCTAATAAAGGTTTATAAAGAGAAGAGTGAGAGGGGATCTAATAAAGGTTTATAAAGAGAAGAAGACTGAGAGGGTTCTAATAAAGGTTTATAAAGAGAAGAGAAGAGTGAGAGGGGATCTAATAAAGGTTTATAAAGGGAAGACAGAGGGGATTTAATAAAGGTTTATCAAGAGAAGAAGAGTGAGAAGGGATCTAATAAAGGTTTATAAAGAGAAGACAGAGGGCATCTAATGTTGAAAAAGAGAAGAAGAGAAGTCTGAGAGGAGATTTAATAAATGTTTTATAAATATTGTGTGTCAGGAGTGGGGGGGACAGGCTCTGCTCACTGCTCCCTGCCATAGGCCAAGGAGCAATGGATGGAAGCTGCAGCACAGGAGGTTGCAGCTCACCACAAGAGGCAACTTCTTGTGAGGTGTCCCTGCCCATGGCAGGGGGCTTGGAGCTGGATGATCTTTGAGGTCCCATGGCAGAGGGGTTGGTTTGTGTTTGTTTTTGGGGGGGGTGTTGGGATGGATTTTAAGTTGTTTGGTGTTGGTTGGTCCTTGGCACTTTTGTGGAATTCACTTTCCCTTGACCAAAAAAAAAAAAAAAAGAAGAAGCTCAAAGTGTTTATTAAAAATTGNNNAAAAAAAAAAAAAAAGAAGTAGCTTCAAGTGTTTAATGAAAATTGTCTTTCTCTCTCTCTCTCTCTCTCTCTCTCTCTCTCTCTCTCTCCCCTCCTTTAGCTGTGCTCCAGGATATTTTGGGAACCCACAGAAACATGGAGGCTACTGTCAGAAATGTAACTGTGCTGGCAATGGGCAGCTGGGCAGCTGTGACCACCTGACTGGAGGTAGGTGAGGGGCTGGGGACAGGGCAGGCAGCACTGATTTCTCACTGGGAAGCAGGGAAGGAGGCTCCTTAGGTCACTGAGCTGAAGGAAAGCTGAAGACTTGCAGGAAGTTGCAGGACACCTCACTCTCTGTCTATGCTCTGCTGAGAGCCCACCTGGAGTAGTGCATCCAGTGCTGGAGCCCCTGGGACAAGAGGGATGTGGAGATGCTGGAGGGGTGCAGAGAAGGGCCCCGAGGATGCTCAGAGGGCTGCAGCAGCTCTGCTGTGAGCACAGCCTGAAAGAGTTGGGGCTGTGCAGGCTGCAGAAGAGGAGGCTCCCAGGGGACCTTCTGGTGGCCTTCCAGGATCTGAAGGGGGCTACTAAAAAGCTGGGGAGGGACTTCTGAGGCTGTGAGGGAGTGCCAGGAGTGGGGGGAATGGAACAAAGCTGGAGGTGAGGAGATTCAGAGTAGATGTTAGGATGAAGATGTTGAGCATGAGAGTGGTGAGAGGCTGGAATGGGTTGCCCCTGCAGGGAGGCGTTTGGGTTAAGATCCCTGGAGGTGTTTTTGGCCAGGCTGGCAGAGGCTGTGGGCAGCCTGCTCTAGGGTAGGGTGTCCCTGGGCATGGCAGGGGGGTTGGGACTGGCTGATCCTTGTGCTCCCTTCCACCCCTGACTGATTCTAGGATTCCAAAACCCCATGGGAACATGAGAGCCATCAGCTCAGGAAGCCCCCCTGTGGGGACAGGCTGGGAGAGTTGGGGCTGTTCAGCCTGGAGAAGGCTGCAGGGAGACCTTAGAGCAGCCTGCCAGTGCCTGAAGGGACTCCAGGAGAGCTGGGGAGGGACTTTTGACATGGGCTGGGAGGGACAGGATGAGGGACAATGGATTGAAGCTGGGAGAGGGGGATTGAGACTGCAGATTAGGAAGCAATTCTTTGCAGTGAGGCTGGTGAGACACTGGAACTGGCAGAGGTTCCCTCCCAACCCCTTCTTTTGCATTTCTGAAGGGCCTGATCCTACATGCCTCAGACTGTCCCTCCCTCACTTCATTTCAGTCCTGGTCTGAACCATCAAAGGCCACCATATCTGAAAGGGACCTTTTATCATCTCCTATTCTCATTCCCCACTAAAATGACATTTTTCTTTCCCTGAAGGCAGCTTTTCCTCTCCAGGTGTTAGTGAAGCCTCTAAAGAGCCTTTCCTCATGTCTCCAGAGCTTCTTCCCTTTCCCTGCACTGCTCTCCAGCCTGCACCCACACAGCTGCCAGGGGTCACAGCCCTCAGGAAGCCATCAGGGGATGGGAGCTGCTGCTGTAACTTTTCCAAAGCTGCTGCTTCACAGAATCACAGAACAATTTGGCTTGGAAGAGACCTTCAAGATCATCCAGTTGAGCAGTAAAGCTTAGGAGTGCACTAGCACCATCAGTGCTTTCCTCTCCCAGCCCATGGTCTAATTTCTCATTCATGTCCTCCACTTAGTTCAAACCAGCACAGGCATCTTCCACTTGCTTGCTCAAGCCTCCAGCCAACCTGAGCTTTCCACTCTTCCAGGCTTGAAGCCTCCACAGCTTCTCTCCTCAACCTCTTCCTGTGCCCCCTCACCCTTCGGGGCAGGAATCGCTTCCTGCTGGCTCAGCTCAGCTCAGCTTCTTCCAGTCTGAGGCCCTCAGCCCTGCTGCTCATTTCATTCTTCACCCCTGGAGCAATGCACCTTGGTGCTCTCCACAGCCTGGGTGGAGCAGAGCCAAGCAGTGTTTGGATGTTTTGTCATTCCTTTCTTTTTTGAAGCAGGAGTTTGCTGGGACAAAATCATCCCAGGGGTGGGGGTGGGGGGCAAAATCCAACAAGTCTGTTTGTGCTCCCTTTGGCTCCAGCTCCCTATCCTCATCACCATCTCCTCCTCTGCAGGAGGAGTTAAGCTCCCTCTGATCATCAGCAGAGCATGTTCTAGCAGGTTCCTTCTGCCTGAGGATGGGCACTTGGCCAGGCTTTCCCATTTCACCATCTCTTGGCTGCTGCTCTCTGTGCACGAGTGTGGAGGTTTGGCAGTTCCTTGTTCCATGCCACACTTTGAAATAACCCAGGCTAGGAAGGATTCAGTCAGCTGGAAGTTAATCCTGGAATCAGTCAGGGTTGGAAGGGACCCACAAGCATCATCCAGTCCAAACCCCCCTGCCATGGGCAGGAACACTCTACCCTAGATCATAGAATCATTCAGGATTGGAAGGGACCACAAACATCATCCAGTTGCAACACCACTGCCATGGGCATGGACACCCTACCCTAGGTCATAGAATCATAGAATCAGTTAGGATTTTAAGGGACCACAAAGATCAGCCAGTCCCCACCCCCCTGCCATGCCCAGGGACACTCTACCCTAGATCATAGGCTCCTAGAATCAGTCAGGGTTGGAAGAGACCACAAGGATCATTTAATTCCAATTCCCCTGCAGAATTAGCAAATTGATCAGCTTATAGAAGTAGCAGCAAGATTTTGGGGGAGGCTTTCTTCACTGCTGTATTGTCTGTGCTAAGCTACACACTGCATAGCAAAGCAGGGAGAGATACAGAGTCATAGAATCACAGAATCAGTCAGAGTTGGCAGGGAGCACAAGGATCAGGCGGTCCCAACCCCCCTGCCATGCCCAGGGACACCCTACCCTAGAGCAGGCTGCCCACAGCCTCTGCCAGCCTGGCCAAAAACACCTCCAGGGATCTGGCCCCAAACACCTCCCTGCAGGGGCAACCCATTCCAGCCTCTCACCACTCTCATGCTCAACAACTTCCTCCTCACCTCCAGCCTCAATCTCCCTACCTCCAGCTTTGCTCCATTATATATATCACGAGGATGCTCAGAGGGCTGCAGCAGCTCTGCTGTGAGCACAGCCTGAAAGAGTTGGGGCTGTGCAGGCTGCAGAAGAGGAGGCTCCCAGGGGACCTTCTGNCATACTATGATCTAGGGTAGGGTGTCCCTGGGCATGGCAGGAGGGTTGGAACTGGATGATCCTTGTGAGTTCCTTCCAACTCTGACTGATTCTAGGATTCTGTGCTCTAGGGTAGGGTGTCCCTGGGCATGGCAGTGAGCTTGGAACTGGATAATCCTTTTGGTCCCTTCCAACCCTGACTGATTCTACCATTCTATGATCTAGGGTAGGGTGTCCCTGGGCATGGCAGTGATCTTGGAACTGGATAATCCTTTTGGTCCCTTCCAACCCTGACTGATTCTACCATTCTATGATCTAGGGTAGGGTGTCCCTGGGCATGGCAGGAGGGTTGGAACTGGATGATCCTTGTGAGTTCCTTCCAACTCTGACTGATTCTAGGATTCTGTGCTCTAGGGTAGGGTGTCCCTGGGCATGGCAGTGAGCTTGGAACTGGATAATCCTTTTGGTCCCTTCCAACCCTGACTGATTCTACCATTGTATGATCTAGGGTAGGGTGTCCCTGGGCATAGCAGGGGGGTTGGGACTGGCTAATCCTTGTGAGTCCCTTCCAGCTCTGACTGATTCTATGATTCTGTGCCAACCATGAAAGTGAGAGGGGGGAACTGCCTCAGTGGCACTTGCAGCAGGCAGCTCTGGTCACTGGTGCCCCCCTTGTGATTTCAGAGTGCTTCCATAATGAACCCATGGATGTGGATCCCAATGAAGATTGTGACTGTAAGTAAGGGCCCTCAGCTTGCACTGCCTTCTGCTGGCCTGGGGTGCACGCTGGTGACCTTTCTAAGGGTGGGAGAGTTTAGAAAGGGCTGGAGGTGGCCTGTAACGAATCATTCAAAAGCAACCCTTCAGCCAGACCCTTGGAAAAATGATCAAGGAGGTGGTAGGCTGGCCAGGTTTAAATGGAGCCTCCTGGTTTCTGGCTCTGGTCTCTCTCCTCTCTCCTGTGGGCTGTGTTGTTGCCACCATTCTTCAGGCAGCCCCAGGTGAGAAGCAGCAAAGAGTTTCCACTGCAGCTCAGTTCTCCATGTCCTCACTGGGATGCTGTCTCTGTGTGCTGTGTTGCTTTGCCCCTGCTCCCTGCAGCTTGTGACAGCTGTGTGATGACACTGCTGAAGGACCTGAGCACCATAGGTGACGAGATGCAGCTGATCAAGTCCCAGCTGCAGAAGGTCCACACCAGCAGCCACAGCCTGGAGCAGATGAGACGACTGGAGGCACGCATCAGGGGCCTGAAGGTAGGCATCCACCTCAT
Organism: Psilopogon haemacephalus; assembly: GCA_013396835.1. Classification (NCBI taxonomy): domain Eukaryota; kingdom Metazoa; phylum Chordata; class Aves; order Piciformes; family Megalaimidae; genus Psilopogon; species Psilopogon haemacephalus. The sequence goes on along the minus strand of VWZI01017225.1, from coordinate 7,259 downwards.
CCCTCCTGGCCAAGAGGGCCAGTGGGGTCCTGGGGTGCATTGAGAAGGATGTGGCCAGCAGATCCTGGGAGGTTCTCCTCCCCTAGTGAGACCCCACCTGGAATATTGCATCCAGTTCTGGGCTCCCCAGTTCAGGAGGGTCAGAGATCTACTGGAGAGAGTCCAAGGGAGAGCTAGAAGGATGCTGCAGGAACTGGAGCACTGCCTGGTGAGGCAAGGCTGAAAGCCCTGGGGCTGGTTAGTGTGGAGAGGAGAAGGCTGAGAGGGGATCTGAGCAATGTCTGCAAATATCTGAGGGCTGAGGGTCAGGAAGGAAGGGACAGGGACAGGCTCTGCTCACTGTGCCCTGGGATAGGACAAGGAGCAATGGACAGAAACTGCAGCACAGAAGTTCCACCTCAAGATGAAGAACTTCTTGCCTGGAAAGGTCCCAGAACCCTGGCACAGGCTGCCCAGAGAGGTTGTGGAGTCTCCTTCCAGGAGAGTCCAAGGGAGGGCTAGAAGGATGCTGCAGGGAGTGGAGCACAGCCTGGTGAGGCAAGGCTGAGAGCCCTGGGGCTGGGTGGTGTGGAGAGGAGAAGGCTGAGAGGAGCAATGTTTGGGAGTCAGGAAGGAAAGGACAGGGACAGGCTCTGCTCATTTGTGCCCTGGGATGGGACACGGAGCAATGGATGGAAACTGCAGCACAGGAGGTGCCACCAAAACCTTACTTTATTTGCCTTTTACTCAAAGACCTCCAGAAAGTTCCTATTTTTTGTAGTTGTCTGTAATGATCTGAGGGCTGGGGGCCAGGGAGGAAGGGACAGGGACAGCCTCTGCTCACTTGTGCCCTGGGATGGGACACGGAGCAATGGATGGAAACTGCAGCACAGGAGGTGCCACCAAAACCTTACTTTATTTGCCTTTTACTCAAAGACCTCCAGAAAGTTCCTATTTTTTGTAGTTGTCTGTAATGATCTGAGGGCTGGGGGCCAGGGAGGAAGGGACAGGGACAGCCTCTGCTCACTTGTGCCCTGGGATGGGACACGGAGCAATGGATGGAAACTGCAGCACAGGAGGTGCCACCAAAACCTTACTTTATTTGCCTTTTACTCAAAGACCTCCAGAAAGTTCCTATTTTTTTGTAATTCACTGTAAATATCTGAGGGCTGGAGGCCAGGAAGGTAAGGACAGGGACAGGCTCTGCTCTCTTGTGCCCTGGGATGGGACAAGGAGCAATGGATGGAAACTGAAGCACTCCATCCACTGCTCCTTTTCCCATCCCAGGGCACAGGTGAGAAGAGGCTGTCCCTGTCCTTACCTTCCTGACTCCCAGCCATTGCTCCAGGAAGTTCCATTAATCCCTGACTTTATTTACCTTACCTTTTACTCAAAGACCTCCAGAAAGTTCCTATTTTTTTTGTAATTGTCTGTAAATATCTAAGGGAGTGAGGGCCAGGAAGGAATGGACAGGGACAGGCTCTGCTCACTGTGCCCTGGGATGAGACAAGGAGCAATGGATGGAAACTACAGCACAGGAGGTTCCACCAATCCCTTATTTATTTACCTTTAACTCAAAGACCTCCAGAAAGTTCCTATTTTTTGTAACTGTCTGTAAATATCTGAGGGGTGAGGACCAGGAAGGAATGGACAGGGACAGGGACAGGCTCTGCTCACTGTGCCCTGGGATGGGACAAGGAGCAATGGATGGAAACTGCAGCACAGGAGGTTCCACCTCAACATGAGGAAGAACTTCTTGACTGTGAGGGATAGGACAAGGAGCAATGGATGGAAACTGCAGCACAGGAGGCAGGAACAAGGAGCATGATGCTGCTTTTATTTCCCTTGGCTGAAGCTCTAAGCCAGTGAATGTTTGCCTTCTGTCTCCCATTTGTGGGTGATTATTTTTTTCCTTTCTGCTTTGCCTTTGCTTTGTTTCCAGGTGTCCCTGGACAGTTACCGCTCTGGGGTTCGGAGCCAGAGTTCCAAGGTGGACGAGTTGGAGGCAGAGTTCATCAGCCTGAACCGTGATGTGAATGCTCTCCAGGAAAAGGTGGCTGAACCAAATCTGTCTCAACCTGCCCATCCCTTGGCTGAGCATTATCCTGCTGCCTCCAGCTGCCTCTGACCTGCTGCCTCCAGCTGCCTCTGACCTGCTGCCTCCAGCTCCTGCTGACCTGCTGCCTCCAGCTCCTTCTGACCTGCTGCCTCCAGCTCCTGCTGACCTGCTGCCTCCAGCTCCTTCTGACCTGCTGCCTCCAGCTCCTGCTGACCTGCTGCCTCCAGCTCCTTCTGACCTGCTGCCTCCAGCTCCTTCTGACCTGCTGCCTCCAGCTCCTTCTGACCTGCTGCCTCCAGCTCCTTCTGATCTGCTGCCTCCAGCTCCTTCTGATCTGCTGCCTCCATCTTCTGATCTGCTGCCTCCAGCTCCTTTCAATCTGCTGCATCCATCTTCTAATCTGCTGCTTTCCCTGCCTAGGCTGAGATGAACTACAAAGCAGCCGAGATGATGTTCAGTAACTTTGGCCAAACTCACCAGAAGGGGAAGGATTTGGTTTCAAGAATACAAATAGTTGTCAACAATATCCAAGGTAAAGAGAGTTTCCAATTTCAGACCATGTTTTGGCTTTATGGATTCTCTGCAGCTCCTCTTCTATATTCTTAAGTAAGCCTGGAGAGGTTCTCTTAGACAATGACTTCATTAATCCTATCTTAGAGCTGTGGAATGAGAATTTCCTAGGAGAAATCTGAGATCTGAGGTAGCTCAGGAGCCTGCAATGAACAGGAAAGGGACATTTGCAGGAGCCTGAGAGGTTTTCTTAGACAATAGCTTCATGAATCTGAATTTAGAGCTGTGGAATTCACTTTTTCCTATGAGAAATCCAAGATCTAATGGTAGGTCAGGAGCCTGCAATGAAAAGGGGCAGAGGAGCTTTGCCACGGGGACATTTGCAGTAGCCTGAGAGGTTTCCTTAGACAATAACTTCATGAATCTGAATTTAGAGCTGTGGAATTCACTTTTTCCTATGAGAAATCTAAGGTCTGAGGTAGCTCAGGAGCCTGCAATGAACAGGAAAGGGACATTTGCAGGAGCCTGAGAGGGTTTCTTAGACAATAGCTTCATGAATCTGAATTTAGAGCTGTGGAATTCACTTTTTCCTATGAGAAATCCAAGATCTAATGGTAGGTCAGGAGCCTGCAATGAGCAGGGACAGAGGAGCTCTGAGCACAGGCACAGAGAGTTGGGGCTCTGCAGCCTGCAGAGGAGAAGGCTGCCAGGAGACCTTGGAGTGGCCTTGCAGGATCTGAAGTGGGCTGGAGGAGGGCTGGGGAGGACAAGATCTGGTAATGAGAGGAAGAAGGGAAGGAATGGGTTTGAAGTGGCAGAGGAGAGATTGAAAGTGGATGTGAGGAGGAAGTTGTTTGCAGTGAGGGTGGTGAGACACTGGCACAGGTTGCCCAGGGAGGTTGCGGAGCACAGAAGATCCCATTCTGTGCTTCTGTGCTCCACAACCTCCCTGGAGGTGTTGAGGACCAGGTTGGATGAGGTCTTGAGCAACCTGTTCTAGTGGGAGGTGTCCCTGCTATGGCCCATGCTGGTTGGAAGGGAGCTTGAAGCTAAGCCAGGTCCAACCCAGTTCCAACGGGATTGAAGATCCCATTCTGTGCTTCTGTGCTCCACAACCTCCCTGGAGGTGTTGAGGACCAGGTTGGATGAGGTCCTGAGCAACCTGCTCTAGTGGGATGTGTCCCTGCCTATGGCCCAGGGTGGGTTGGAACTGGCTGAGCTTTGAGCTCCCTTCCAACCTAACCCATTCTGTGATCTCCAAGCTCCTCTCCAACCCCAGCCCTTCTTGCGGCTCCGTATTCCAGCAGCATCCTGCTCCTTTGTGCCTTTCCCTTGCACATCCTCTCCCTGGCACTGCTTTTATTTAACCTTTTTTTTTTTTTCTTTTCAGCACTCTTGGAGCAAGCAGCTGGCACAAGCACAGAAGGTAACAGCTTGCCCTCGGGTGATGCAGCCATCAGGCTGGCCGAAGCTCAGAGGATGCTGAGGGAGATGCGAAACCGCAACTTTGGCCCAGCCCAAGCAGAGGCTGAGAAGGAGCAAGCAGAAGCTCAGCGCCGTAAGGACTTTGTTCTCTCAGCTTTCTGCCTCTCTGAGATGAGCTGAAGCCTTATTGCTTCTCTACTATGTCCCCCTTGGGGTTTGTCACAGCTGTCAGTCAACAGGAGAGAAAGGAGGATGCTGGAGCGGGTCCAGAGGAGGCCACCAAGAGGGTTGGAGAACCTCCTTGATGGGACAGGCTGGGAGAGTTGGGGCTGTTCAGCCTGGAGAAGAGATGGCTGCAGAGAGACCTTAGAGAAGCCTTCCAGTACCTGAAGGGGCTCCAGGAGAGCTGGGGAGGGACTTCAGACAAGGGCTGGGAGTGACAGGATGAGGAGTAATGGATTGAAGCTGGGAGAGGGGAGAGTGAGAGTGGAGATGAGGAAGAAATTCTTTGCAATGAGGGTGGTGAGACCAATCTGGGCTGGGCAGGGCCTGGATGGAGAGCAGCCCTGAGGAGAGGGACTTGGGGGTGCTGGTGGTGGAGGAGAAGCTGAAGCTGAGGCAGCAGTGTGCACTTGCAGGCAAGAAAGGGAAGCAGAGGCTGGGCTGCAGCAGGAGCAGTGTGGGCAGCAGGGCCAGGGAGGGGATTGTGCCCCTCTGCTGTGCTCTGCTGAGAGCCCACCTGGAGTGGTGCATCCAGTGCTGGAGCCCCTGGGACAAGAGGGATGTGGAGATGCTGGAGGTGTGCAGAGAAGGGCCCCGAGGATGCTCAGAGGGCTGCAGCAGCTCTGCTGTGAGCACAGCCTGAAAGAGTTGGGGCTGTGCAGGCTGCAGAAGAGGAGGCTCCCAGGGGACCTTCTGGTGGCCTTCCAGCATCTGAAGTGGGCTACAAAAAAGCTGGGGAGGGACTTTTGAGG
>VWZI01017223.1:15982-26584 GCA_013396835.1 Psilopogon haemacephalus | reverse complement strand
ACCCCACCCCCCCAGCTCCTCTTCCTCAGGGCTGCTCTCAGCCATTCCCCACCCAAGAAGAAAAGGAGACAGATTTCTTAGGTTCAATGCCAAGATTTAGTGATCACAAACCCCTCTAAAATCCTTTCTTGATCTTGCAGATCTGCCTGGACCTTTGTGGTGCTTCGATTGCCTCCTTGGGCTCCCCATGCCAGCATCTGCAGCCTGACAAGAGCTGCACTATGCAGCTGGAGCAGTGGAGAGCTGCTGAGGAGTGTTTTCAGCTTGAAAGCATCATTCAGTGCTCCTCTCCCTCTGCTTGTGTTTATTTTTAGAGCCCGGGAGTTCAAAGCTGCTAATGTGTTGTGTGTCTGAGCACCCAAGAACAGTATTGCACTGTTTGTCTAAGGGAGCTTCAGGGACATTCAGGCAGCTCTGGGTGAAACTCTACCCTGCCCTTAGCCATCCAAATATTTCCTTGCAGAGAGGGCTGAATGATTCATTGTGCCCAGGCTCTCAGTGCAGGGGTAGGTATGGGGCTGACGTGACTGCAGGACTCAGCCAGGGAACAGAAGCTCTTCTCAGGCTGACAGCTCAGGCACCCAGCAGCAACCAGGCAAAGCAAACCTTGCTCCTGGGCAGCTGTTCCCGGTATGGAGTCTGGGCAGCTGGCACAACTGGTTCCCATTTTCCTCAGTGAGGTGTCCAAACTGCACTGCTCTGCTTTGTGGCAGCAGGTGAGGAGTTCTTCAGCAGGAGGTGAGCAAGCAAAGCAGACCTGCAGGCTGAGTGAACACTGTGGTGAAGTGAGATGTGGCTCTGAGGTGCTTCAGAAGAGGTGTGTGTGCTGGCACACCCAGCAGAACAGGCTCCCTTGCTTGCTCCAGAGCTCAGCCTAAGCCAAGGGACAGCACAGCCTCAGACCATGCCTCAGAGGGAATTCATCCCAGGACACACCAAAGGAAGAGGCTGACACTCCTCAGTCCACACTCCACATCTCACCTGGCTTCTACAGCCTGTTTGCAAGGTCCAAATTGCAACCCTCTCTCCTTGGATTGCAAAGAGAAGTACCCAGCTGCAGGACCTCCCTCTCGGGTGAGAAGGTCACCTCTGGACACAACCTTCTCTCCTCCACGGCTAGAGACAAGGACTACATAACCAACCAAACCTGACCCTGCACTTTGCTAGCCCCATGGAATCAATCTCCATGCACTCTCCCCTCCTCTAGCACATATTTCCTTCTTAAACTGTGGCAGCTCTTCTTCATTCCAATATCTTAGAGTGACTTTTATTTTTAAATACAACAACCCAACCAACCAACTCAACCAACCAACCAACTCAACCAACCAACCCAACCAACCAACCCAACCAACCAACCCAACTCAACCCAACCAACTCAACCAACCCTCCCACATAACCCAACAAACCAACAGACACACCCAACCAACCAAACCACCCACCCACCCAACTAACCCAACCAACCCAACCAACCAACTCACCTGCCCACCCGACCANACCCACCCAACCCACTCAACCAGCCAAACCAACCAACCAGCCCACTCACTCAACCAGCCCAACCAATCAACCCAAGCTCTCTCTTACCTTTCTTTCTCAGGGAGCACTGTCTGCAGCTCTGCAGCCCCCAGCACAAGCAGCACATGCAAGTGGTGGAGCCAGTGCAGAGGAGGCCACCAAGATGCAGCTGAGAGGGCTGCAGCAGCTCTGCTCTGAGCACAGGCACAGAGAGTTGGGGCTCTGCAGCCTGCAGAGGAGAAGGCTGCCAGGAGACCTTGGAGTGGCCTTGCAGGATCTGCAGGGGGCTGCAGGAGGGATGGGAGGGACTATTGACAAGGGCTGGGGATGAGAGGAGGAGGAGGAGGAGGAGGAATGGGTTTGAAGTGTGAGAAGAGAGATTGAAAGTGGATGTGAGGAGGAAGTTGTTTGGGGTGAGGGTGGTGAGACACTGGCACAGGTTGCCCAGGGAGGTTGTGGAGCACAGAAGCACAGAATGGGATATTTGATCTTTTGTGCTCCACAACCTCTCTGGAGGTGTTGAGGACCAGGTTGGATGAGTCCTTGAGTGACCTGTCCCAGTGGGAGGTGTCCCTGCCTATGGCACAGGGAGGTTGGAACTGGCTGAGCTTTGAGCTCCCTTCCAGCCTAAGCCATTCTGTGATGCTGTTTGAGCTCAGGTTCCAGAAGCAAGCAGGGTTTGGGTCCCATCTGGCTGCAGCTGTGGTGGGAGCTGAGCAGTTCCAATCTTTAATCAGCCACAGGGATCAGTTGGGAGGAGATGTTCAGGTCTCTGCCAGCCTGAGCCTCAGCACAGCATCTCATTCAAGAACCAACTCCCTCTGGCTTTATGGCAGTGGAGAACAATAGCAGGAAGTTTATCAGGCAGCTCAGAGCATCTGGCTTGGTGTCTTGGTATTTTTATGATAAACTGGGGAGGTGGAGAACAGAATTTGGCAAATAAGATGCTCTGTGTCTGCTTGCCAAGCACCACTCTGCTCTTGTTCTAGCCAAGCTGTGGCTCTGCCTTCACGTAGCACTCCCAAAAGTGATTTCCTTTTTTTTTTTTTTTTTTTTTTTTTTTTTTTTTTTTTTTTTGTGTTTTAAAAGTGATTTTTTTTTTTTTTTTTTTTTTTTTTTTTTTTTTTTTTAATGTCAGAGTTAAAATGGTCATTTTTAGTTTCCCACAAAATCCAAGAGTCTTTATGTCTGCATCAGATAAATTTGATATTTGTCCCCATGTCGAAACCACCAGAGAAAAAAAAATTAAAACAAAAAACCCCCCAAAACCCCAACAAACTTCAATCTTCAAACTTGAATTCTATTAGGATTGAAAAATGCAGCAGCTCTTGCCCTAAATTTGGTCTGCAAATTCTTCAACCCTTTTCCTCTATGTGTGATCTGCTCTGGGTGATGCTGCTCTGACATGGGGGGGCTGGACCAGATGAGATTTGGAGGTCCCTTCCAACCCCTGATATAGCATCACAGAATCAGTCAGGGTTGGAAGGGAGCACAAGGATCAGCCAGTCCCAACCCCCCTGCCATGCCCAGGGACACCCTACCCTAGAGCAGGCTGCCCACAGCCTCTGCCAGCCTGGCCAAAAACACCTCCAGGGATCCATTCTACTCCATTCCATTCCATTCCATTCTATTCTATTCTATTCTATTCTATTCTATTCTATTCTATTCTATTCTATTCTATTCTATTCTATTCTATTCTATTCTATTCTATTCTATTCCATTAAATTCTGTTCTGTTCCATTCCATTCCTGATCTTCATCCACAGACACCTGTGGGCCCAGCAGGAGCTCTCTCTGGGCTGTTTTGGTAACTGCTGTCAGAACATCTGCCAACAGCTGGCAGCCTGCCTGCAAGAGCAGCACTTTCCTCATCTCTCTCTGTTCTCTTCCTCATCTGCTGAGTTCTGGACTTCACTCTGACAATGAAGGTCAGACGGGAGCATCTCAGAGGTCCCTGCCCACCAGGTCTGTTCTGTGATTGTGTGACAATGAAAGCTTCCAGAGTTAAATCTTCCCTATCAAGCTGAGAAACTGCAAATGTGGACACAGGCTCACAGGATGCCAGGGGCTGGAAGGGACACAAAGAACTCATCCTCCTCACCCCCAGCCCTCACACACTTCCAAACATTGATCCAATCCCCTCTCAGCCTTCTCTTCTGCACACTAAGCAGCCCCAGGTCCCTCAGCCTCTCCTCCCCAGCCACTGCTGCAGTCCCCTCAGCATCCTCACAGCCCTCCCCTGGACCCTCTCCAGCAGTTCCTGTCCCTCTGACACTGGGGAGCCCCAAACTGAAGGCAGAACCTCCCTGGCTCTGCTGGACACACTCTGCCTAATGCCCCCCAGGACCCCCTTGTCCCCCAGGGCACATTGCTGTGCCATGGATCTTCTCCCCCAGCACTCTCAGCTCCCTCTCCTTGGGGCTGCTCTCCAGCAGTCCCCTCCCAGCCTGTCCTGCTGCAGTTTATTCTTCCTCCCCAGCTGCAGGACTCTGCACTTGTCCCTCTTGAGCCTCCTTTGGTTCCTCTGTGCCCAGCTCTGTCTGTGCAGGTCTCTCTGGATGTGCTCACAGCCTGCAGCTGCCTCAGCCAAGCCTCCCAGCTTGGTGTCATCACCAACCTTGCTGAGCAGAGTCTCCCTGGAGTCTATCCTGAGGTGTTTATTGGCAGGATTAGAGGGTCGTTAGTACCAGAGTATTGGCTGCAGCTCTTGCAGACCCCTCCAGTGTCAGTGAGCAGAGCAGCTGTGAGGGCCCCCGCACACAGTTGTTTTCCAGATGTGAAAGCTGTCTCCACATCTAGAGGGTTCTAAAGATTCATATGGGCTGAGGTCTGCACTGCCACAGCTCTGCAGCAGTTGCTCCCCGAGCTGCAGAGCTTAAGCTCCATAAACTCAGCGGTGAAGCATTTGGCTCAGTGCAAACACAGCCCCTGGGGGCAGCTTCTCCCCATATGGAGGCACAGGAGTCAAGAGGAATGTTCCAGGAGCGCTGATGCAGATCAGATCCCTCCGTGAGGCTCTGCCCAGACTGAGATCCCCGGCAGAAAGGATGGACAAAAGGACACACTTCAGGCTAATTGCTTCACCCTGCCTGCATTCTGCTTCCAGCACACCGAATGCATTGGGCCCCATATGGACTTCATAAATAGGAGTTTTCAATTGGGCTCTTTCTCCTTTTTTTGGCTATTCAAATGTAAAACAAAAATGTCCTCAGCAATAAAGTTTGTGCTCTGTGCCTCGTGTGCAAAGGCTGTTCCAGCACCAGGAAACTTCCACTGAGAAACCCACTCCTGAGAGTCCTTCTCTAGCACCTACCACAGCAAATCTGCAATGGTAAATCATGGAATGGTTTAGGTTGGAAGAGACCTCCAAGCTCAGCCAGCTCCAACCCCCCTGTGCCACAGGCAGGGAAGCCCCTGCCATAGGAAGCATCTGGAAGCATTGGGATTGACTGCTCCTGGTTAGACATAGCCTCACTGCTCGGGTGAGCTTCTGTGGCAAAATGCACACATGTGGAAGATGCACTTCAGGATGCTCCCAGCCTAGCTACAGCCCAGCCAGGGGCACCACCACCAGCATGAAAACACCACTGGGGCTGTGCTGGCTGCATGCACACACCCACCCTTAACCAGCAAGCCACAGTCAGTGAAAGGGCAGGTTCAGGCAGCCCTGCCCCACGTTCCAAGCAGCCTACAGGATGAATTCAGCTATCAGGAACACTTCCATCCTGCTTCCAGTGCTGATGAGCCACCATAAAACCCATGATTTATGGCATTAATTGTATGGTTTGCAGCACAGCTTCTGAACTGTAACAAACAAAACTGCAGGGCTGGATGCAGCCTGCCTTGCCTCCTGCCACTTGATCAAGCTCTGCATCCCTGGGGCTCTGCAGACAGCCAGGTTGGAAGGGACCTCCAAGCTCATCCAGCCCAACATATCCCCCAGCCCTATCCAATCAACCAAACCAGGAGCATTGCTGGGAGCAATGAGCTGGAGAAGGCTGCTGTGGGACAGGGGAGCATCAGGGATGTGTCCTTTGGTGCCTGTCAGGAATCCCAGGCTCAGAGGATGCCAAGGGTTGGAAGGGACCCAAAGAGCTCCTCCAGTCCAAGCCCCCTGCCAGAGCAGGAGCATCCAAGCTAGCTCAGGGCACACAGCAACACATCCAGACAGAGGCTGCAAAGGCTCCACACAAGGAGACTCCACAACCTCTCTGGGCAGCCTGTGCCACTGCTCTGGGACCCACCCAGGCAAGAAGTTGCCTCTTGTCTTGAGCTGCAACCTCCTGTGCTGCAGCTTCCATCCATTGCTCCTTGGCCTATGGCAGGGAGCAGTGAGCAGAGCCTGTCCCCCCCCTCCTCACCCCCAGCCCTCACACACTTCCAAACATTGATCCAATCCCCTCTCAGCCTTCTCTTCTGCACACTAAGCAGCCCCAGCTCCCTCAGCCTCTCCTCCCCAGCCACTGCTGCAGTCCCCTCAGCATCCTCACAGCCCTCCCCTGGACCCTCTCCAGCAGCTCCTGTCCCTCTGACACTGGGGAGCCCCAAACTGAAGGCAGTGCTCAAGATGAGCTCTGAGCAGGGCAGAGGCAGAGGAGAACCTCCCTGGCTCTGCTGAACACACTCTGCCTAATGCCCCCCAGGAGCCCCTTGGCCCCCTTGGCCCCCAGGGCACATTGCTGTGTCTCAGCAGGGCAGAGCAGAGGGGGAACCTTGGGAGACCTTTTGCTGGCTGTTTGCATCTGCCATGGTGTTTCAGAGTGCCTGTTGGTGAGGAGCAGAGGCTCTGTAGAAGGGTGTCTGGCCCTGTGGGTGGCTGCCTGGGGGCAGCTCGGGGAGACCTCCCTGTGCAGGCTGCACTGTCACCTCCTCAGGGCATCCCCTGAGCTGTAGTGGCCTCAAAGCAAAGGCACTGCAGGGTCCTGCCTCTCTTTTAGTGAGAGCATCCTGGCAGTGATCTGGAGGTGCTGTGCTGGGCAGGCAGGTTGGTTGCTGAGCAGGCTAACCCTGGTTCATCCCAGGGCAGTGTTCACACAGGGTGCAGCAACTTCCCTAACCTCTTGCATCTGCTGCTAACTCTCTCCGAGGAGCTTTCCCTGCCCCTCAGCCAGAGCACATAGCTGGGAAGGAAGCAGCAGGAAGGAAGCAGAGTCTCTGGTGCAGCCCAGGCTATAGTGTTTGTTTAAGTTAGCCATGCCTGAGTGCTTTGCTGAAGATGACTCTCAAAGGTCACTTCCTACTTGGAAGGCAGCCTGGGATAAGCTCCTCTGCCAGTGAAGAGCTCTTCTTTGGAATCCTCATCCTGGGTGGTCTGGATTCTAGAGAGCTTCCATGGGAGCCACTGGGCAGGGATGCTCCATTCTCACCTGGGGACACTTCTGGCCCTTGGGGAAAGCACTGCAGAGGGTTTGAAGGAGAAGACGCAGGAATGGGACCCAAGCATGGCGAGCACATGGAGAGTGAGAGGTGCCTGGAAGGCTGCCAAGGGAAGGAACAGTCTGGGTCCTCATCTCCACTCAGGAGGACTTCAGCACCTTACTTGGAACGTGGATGAGCTGGGCTTGGATTAGCTACCCTCAGGTAGGGTAGCTGGCAGCAGGGCCAGGGAGGGGATTCTGCCCCTCTGCTGTGCTCTGCTGAGAGCCCACCTGGAGCACTGCATCCAGTGCTGGAGCCCCTGGGACAAGAGGGATGTGGAGATGCTGGAGGTGTGCAGAGAAGGGCCCCGAGGATGCTGAGAGGGCTGCAGCAGCTCTGCTGTGAGCACAGCCTGAAAGAGTTGGGGCTGTGCAGGCTGCAGAAGAGGAGGCTCCCAGGGGACCTTCTGGTGGCCTTCCAGCATCTGAAGGAGGCTACAGAAAAAAAAGCTGGGGACGGACTTTTGAGGGTGTGAGGGAGTGAGAGGAGTGGGGGGAATGGAGCAAAGGTGGAGGTGAGGAGATTGAGGCTGGAGGTGAGGAGGAAGTTGCTGAGCATGAGAGTGGTGAGAGGCTGGAATGGGTTGCCCCTGCAGGGAGGTGTTTGGGGCCAGATCCCTGGAGGTGTTTTTGTCCAGGCTGGCAGAGGCTGTGGGCAGCCTGCTCTAGGGTAGGGTGTCCCTGGGCATGGCAGGGGGGTTGGGACTGGCTGATCCTTGTGCTCCCTTCCAGCCCTGACTGATTCCACGATTCTATGATTCTTTATCTGTCTGCATTTTTAATGGAGCAATGATTCTGTGATTCTAAATTGAGCTGCCAGTGATTGCCTCCTCCTTTGGGCTGCAGCCTCCAAATATGTAGATTTAAATAAACCAAATATTTAAGGGAAAAAAGAAAAACCAAAACACCCAAAATCAAACACAATATCCCAACTGCTCCTCCAAGAGAGGCTTAAGGTTGTACTAATTCCTGGAACAATGAAGTCTTGGAAGGGCTCTGAGTCACTTCTTGACTGGTTCTTTGGAGGCTGCTGGATTAGAGCAGTCAGCCTTGCACGACAGTGCAGCTAATGCATCTCTGCTGCTGAAAGCCTGCACAAATACCCTGCTGGTACACACCACACAGGGAGCCTGGCACAGACCAACAGCTCCTGGACCTTCCCCACTCAAATGCTCCCAGCCTCAATCTTTGCTCTGCAGTCTCCGAATGTGGCTAACCAAATATCCTCTTAGCTCATTAAGCTCATTTTAGCTCCTTTCAGCTCCTCTACCCTCAGCCAGTGTGCAGCTGGCACCAAGCTGTGTGGCACAGGAGACTGCCAGAGGGCAGGATCCATCCAGAGGGAGCTGCACAGGCTGCAGAGCTGTGCCCAGCCCAACCTCAGGGCATTCAACAAGGCCAAGGGTAAGGTCCTGCCCCTGGGTGGGTGCAATGCCAAGCACAGCTCCAGGCTGGGTGGGGAATGGCTGAGAGCAGCCCTGAGGAAGAGGAGCTGGGGGTGTGGGGTGGTGCAAAGCTGAAGATGAGGCTGCAGTGTGAGTGCAGCCCAGACAGCAACTGTGTGCTGGGCTGCAGCAAGAGCAGCTGTGGGCAGCAGGGCAAGGGAGGGGATTGTGCCCCTTGGCTCTGCTCTCCTCACACCCCAGCTGCAGCACTGTCTGCAGCTCTGCAGCCCCCAGCACAAGCAGCACATGCAAGTGTTGGAGCCAGTGCAGAGGAGGCCACCAAGATGCAGCTGAGAGGGCTGCAGCAGCTCTGCTCTGAGCACAGGCACAGAGAGTTGGGGCTCTGCAGCCTGCAGAGGAGAAGGCTGCCAGGAGACCTTGGAGTGGCCTTGCAGGATCTGCAGGGGGCTGCAGGAGGGCTGGGGAGGGACTATTGACAAGGGCTGGGGATGAGAGGAGGAGGAGGAGGAGGAGGAATGGGTTTGAAGTGTGAGAGGGGAGATTGAAAGTGGATGTGAGGAGGAAGTTGTTTGGGGTGAGGGTGGTGAGACACTGGCACAGGTTGCCCAGGGAGGTTGTGGCTGCTCCCTGCCTGTGAGGGTGACAGAAGCCTGGAAGAGGCTGCCCAGAGAGGTTGTGGAGTCTCCTTGTGTGGAGCCTTTGCAGACTCTGTCTGGATGTGTTGCTGTGTGCCCTGAGCTAGCTTGGATGCTCCTGCTCTGGCAGGGGGCTTGGACTCGATTTCTTTGGGTCCCTCCCAACCCCTGACATGCTGTGAGCCCCAGAGCTGCCTGGATGTGTTCCTGTGTGATCTGCTCTGGGTGATGCTGCTCTGGCAGGGGGCTAGGACTGGATGAGCTTTGGAGGTCCCTCCCAGCCCCTGGCACTCTGTGGTGCTGTACCCCCAGCTCCAGCACACCCAGCCCAGCACCCTGGGTGCTGAGGATCTGTGTTCCCTCAGCATCCCCCCACACAGCCCCTGCCATGCTTGCAGCCCACCTTGTGGCCCTGCAGAGGAGCAGCTGCAGGCTGGCAGGGAGGCAGCTGCTGAGGAGCTCCTGCCCTGGCATGGCACTGACTGAGCTCACTGGATCAGGTGTCCTTATTTTTGCCAGTGTTTGTCTGATTCATGAAGTACTTTACCTTCCTGCTGCTGGAAAAATATAAAATAGAATGTTGCAAATGTTCAAGCTGGCTCTGACCCTTGGCATGAGCCCAGGCTCTAGAACATAGAATCATAAGAATGGTTTAGGTTGGAAGAGACCTCAAAGCTCAGCCAGTTCCAACCCCCCTGTGCCATAGGCAGGGACACCTCCCACTAGAACAGGTCACTCAAGGACTCATCCAACCTGGGGGAGTGTGTGCAGCCCCTCCTGACCCTGCTCAGGCAGCCACTGAAGTGCTTTTCCAGCCAAAGGAGCTGCTTGCTTGCCTTTCTCCAAGGCTTGCATGGGGCTCTTGGACAGGAAACGAAAAAAATATATGTATCAGGAGGCTTTGTCAGATCAGCTCCCCTGGGGGAAGCTGGGGAGAGAGGTTGTCAGGGGGGGAGTTGGTTTTTGGTAATTAGGATGCTTCACAACAGGCAAGCCTACCCCATCAGCTACTGCCTAATTAATTGGAATCTCATCAAAGGCAGCACCAAGTCCCAAGCACAAAGGAATCGATCTTATTGCCAGGGCTTGGCATAAAAGGGAACATCAGCAACTGCCTGAGCAATTAGCAGCTGTAACAGGAGGAGCTGCCAGCTCTTAGTGCCCATCAATTAGCAGAGCTCAATTCATTTAAACAGGGCAGCAGCACAGAATCACTCAGGGACCACAAGGATCAGGCAGTCCCAACCCCCTGCCATGCCCAGGGACACCCTACCCTAGAGCAGGCTGCCCACAGCCTCTGCCAGCCTGGCCCCAAACACCTCCAGGGATCTGGCCCCAAACACCTCCCTGCAGGGGCAACCCATTCCAGCCTCTCACCACTCTCATGCTCAGCAACTTCCTCCTCACCTCCAGCCTCAATCTCCCCACCTCCACTTTTGCTCCATTCCCCCCACTCCTCTCACTCCCTCACACCCTCAAAAGTCCCTCCCCAGCTTTTTCTTCAGATCCTGAAGGCCACCAGAAGGTCCCCTGGGAGCCTCCTCTTCTGCAGCCTGCACAGCCCCAACTCTTTCAGGCTGTGCTCACAGCAGAGCTGCTGCAGCCCTCTGAGCATCCTCGGGGCCCTTCTCTG
>VWZI01017223.1:0-10980 GCA_013396835.1 Psilopogon haemacephalus | reverse complement strand
CCTGAGCTAGCTTGGATGCTCCTGCTCTGGCAGAGGGGTGTTAGACTGGATGAGGTCTTTGGGTCCCTTCCAATCCTTCACATCTTTGAGTCTGTGGGCCCACAAATCAGTGCATCTTGCAGGCTGCTGCTGTTGTTTCCCTTCTATGCTGTCTGATGCTGCTGTTGTCATCTCATGCTGGCTGTTGGTTGTTTTGCTCCCGTGGTGGCTGCTGTTGTTGTCATCCCTCAATGTCTCTTGGTTGCTTTCCTCCTGTGCTGGCTGCTGCTGTCATCCCTTGCTGGCTCTTGGTTACCTTCTCCCCGAGGGACTCCACAGACTCTGCAGGGTCAATTCAGTAGAGAGAAATGAGAGTCCAGAGACTTCTGCCCTCCAAACTACTGCTATCAGTTTATACTTTCTACACAGCCCAAGCAGCTGCTGCAACAATTTGGTCAACGATGACTCTTAAGACTTTGCAAGCTTTTGTCTCCAGAGCCCCTGTAGAGCACAGAGCTCAGCTGCAGCAAGGTCTGCTCAGGTATTCAGCTGGTCAGGCTGGGGCAGAGCTGCAGCTCAATGCCATAGGCAGGGAATGTGATGCTGCAACCTGCCTGACTGATTCAACAGGGCTGATGTGAGCACTGCAGCAGCTGCTGGCACTGTGTGGTAATGATTATTGATAACTGCAATTGTTTAGGGTTGCCTCAAGCAAACAATTTACAAGGTAATGTCCAGGCTGAATCAGCCAAGGCAGAGCAGGTGGCAAAGGCAGGCAGGAGGTGGCAACAGCCTGCTTGCACCTGCAGCAGCACACAGCCAGCAGGAGCCCAAGGGCTGTTGCCTCTGCCTGCTTCTCACCTCTGTGCCCTCTCCCCCCAGCCACACTCCTGGTGTGCTGTGGCTTGTCCCCATGTGGCCAGCAGCAGAGGGGAGCTTGCTCACACTCACACCCATATGGGCTGTGCTGCTCTTCACCAAGCTGGGAGGCTTGGCTGAGCCTGCTGCAGACTGAGGCCATCCAGAGAGACCTGCACAGACAGAGCTGGGCACAGAGGAACCAAAGGAGGCTCAACAAGGCCAAGTGCAGAGTCCTGCAGCTGGGGAGGAAGAATAAACTGCAGCAGGACAGGCTGGGAGGGGACTGCTGGAGAGCAGAGCCAGGCTTTGAGCAGCACACACAGGGGGTGTGAGCTGAGCCCTCTTGCCCAGGCCTCCAGCACCTCCCTTGCTGAAGCTTTGCTTCCAGCAGCAGTTGTTAGTTGCTGCTGCTGCTCACTGCAGTGCCCAATAAGCAAAACCCTTAGGAGGGTCTGCCCAGGCAGTGCCCTGACCTGGCTTGGCACAGTCAGGATTTCACCTCCTGCTAGAAAAAAAGCCAGATTGAGCTTGGTTACAAACCAAGACAGCTTTACCCACTCTGACACAACAAAGCACCAAGAAGATTTGAGTTGTACTCCCTTTCCCTTGTGCAGGATTCTCAGATGTCTGCTCCAGGCTTGCTCCAGCCTTCCCAAGGCATTCCACAAGCTTCTTCCTGTCCTTCTCACCAGGGAGCAAAAAGCAGCAGTTAAACAACAACAAGCTGAGGGTCAGTGAGGTGACTGAACCAGCACCTGTGAGGGATGTCAGAGCAATCATTGAGTCCCTGCCCTACCTGACCGGGGGGCCAGCAGGCCCCCCGGCCTTTGGGTCACCTCCACCACTCACCCAGTGTGCACCAGGGGCACTCACCAGTCACCATGGGAGGAGGATCCCTCTGCCCAGTTGGGCAAACTTGGAGCTGCTGCCTGCCCTGGGGCACATTAAATAGGTGAGTGAGCAGGGAGGGCAAAGTGCTGGCACCTGGGATGGGAGGAGACTCCAACAGCACTCAGGTGCTCTGGGTTTGGGGGATAAAAGGGGAAAATGCAGGGTGGGATGAGAAAAGGGCAGATATGGTAGAAAAGGGGAGGTGATGCTGAAAGAAATTGAAGAGCAAGAGAATGCACCTAGGAGTGACAGGGGCCGGTAGCCTATGAACGTGAAGATTTTCCCATCAGGCTTTGTTTCCAAGCTGAGCATCTCTGTGAAGCAGGAGCAGGGCTGATGTGTGCAGCAGGTTGGTATCTCCCAGGGCAGCCCTCCAGAACTCACACTGGATAGATCCTGCTGTGCTGGTTTGGGGCTAATGGGAATATTTTAATAAGAGGAATTAGGTTGCAGGCTGTGGAAAGCAAACACTGCTGACGTCTGCTGCCCTCAGGGGTTGCCTGAGATGTACTAAAGCAATTACCTTGCACATAAGGTAGATTCTGGGACAAGGTTGGGTGGTGGGGGGAAGGTGGCAGGGTGGTTGGGGACCCCTCTTGGGCACTCTGATCTCTGGGAGGGGCATTCTGCTGCTGTGTTACCTTTTTAATGTATGTACATGAAAATCTTTGTAATCTATTGTCAGTATCTGCTTGTGTACTGAGCTGTGGCTATAAAGCTTCACTCCTTAATTTCCAGTAGGCTGAGTCTAGTGTGTGTGTGTGTGGTGGGGGAACTC
The DNA here is from genome assembly GCA_013396835.1 of Psilopogon haemacephalus. Classification (NCBI taxonomy): domain Eukaryota; kingdom Metazoa; phylum Chordata; class Aves; order Piciformes; family Megalaimidae; genus Psilopogon; species Psilopogon haemacephalus. The sequence goes on along the minus strand of VWZI01017223.1, from coordinate 8,471 downwards.
CCAAACCATCACAACTGGCCACAAGACTTTTGGCCTAGGAGCTTTTCTTCATTCCCTAACCTCTTTTCTCTGTAGAAAACTGCAAGAGTTTAATAGTGCTTAGTGCTGAACCCTTCTCATCTGCAACCCCAAACTTCTTCATGGATCAGCGAGGTTCTCCTGATGCATGTAAGGAGATGGGGGAGAAAATAATCCCACTCCTGACTCTACAGCCCTGGGAGAGGAGCTTAGCTAAGGCAACAGGCAAGGGGAAGGGAGCAGGCTGCACTTCTGTGTGCATGGTCACTGTGGTTTATTTTCCATGCTTGTTGAATAAAGAGCTGAGAAGTCTTTGCCTCCTGTTGGTGCCTCCTGCCAGCATCCCTTCCAGGAGATCAGCTCTGCAGGTCAGGGATCAGCCCCACAGCCTGGAGCTCTGAAGCTTTGCCTCCTTCAGGCAAACAGCCAAGGGAAGGGGCTGGGGTCCTGGCTGGCCTTTGCAGGAGAACTGAGCACACCCCAAAGGTGTGGCCATGGTGGGGACTGTGTGGAGAGCCCTGCACAGCTCTGCTCCACTCTGCCCACTCAGGGGAGGAACCAGAGGATGTTCTCCTCCTGGGACACCAGGCTGACCTCTGTCTTTCTGGCCTCTCACATCCCAGGTGCCAACACAAATGGTCCTGGGAGGAGAAGGTCTGTTGAACCACAGCTCAGGAACAGTTGGAGACTTCTGTCCCAGGGCTGCTTTGCCCACAGCCATGTCAGCCTGAGCCATGGCCCCACAGCATCTCCCCTCTCATAATGGACATCAGCTGGGGTTGGCTGCTGGCCACAAGCTGCCTCTTAGTGGCTGCCAGGGACAAGTCAGAATCACAAAGTGTGAGGGGCTGGGAGGGACCTCCAAAGCTCATCCACAGCAGCATCACTCAGAGCAGATCACACAGGAACATATCCAGGCAGGTCTTGACTGTTTCCAGACAAGGAGACTCCACAACCCCCCTGGGCAGCCCTTTGCAGTGTTTTGTCACCCCCACAGTGAACAAGTTCCCTCCCTCTGTCCCCAGGCTGCTAATCTCCAGCAGTTTGTAGCTGCAGGGGCAGGTTCCTGCTGTGGGTAACTTGCCTCAGTCAATGTCCACTGCAGAAGACAGAGGAAATAAGAAGGCTTTAGGCACTCCTTGAGGCTCTGGGCCAGCACACTCACTGCTCCAGGAATGTTTCACCCCCAGCAGAAGCAGGGCTGAGAGGGACAAACTTTCCCACAGCTTCTGCCAGGGGGTTTGACCTCTGCCTGTGACAGCAGCCCAGGGGCTCCCAGCACCACAGCTCTCACCAGCAGGCAAGCCCAGAGCAGTCCACGTTGCACAAAGCCCTACCAAGGTCTACTCAGATGCACATCCTGAGTTCATCTCTCTCTGTCTTCTTCTCAGACAGCCACCCACGTGCTGCCAGGAGCTCCAGCAACACAACAGAGTCACAGAGGGGTTTGGGTTGGGAGGGAGCTCAAAGCTCAGCCAGCTCCAGCCCCCTGTGCCATAGGCAGGGACACCTCCCACTGGAACAGGTCACTCAGGGCCTCATCCAACCTGGTCCTCAATGCCTCCAGGGAGGCTGTGGAGCACAGAAGCACCCAATGTGATCAAAGATCTCATTCAGTGCTTCTGTGCTCCACAACCTCCCTGGGCAACCTGTGCCAGTCTCTCACCACCCTCACCCCAAACAACTTCCTCCTATCATCCACTTTCAATCTCCCCTCTCACACTTCAAACCCATTCCTCCTCCTCCTCCTCCTCCTCCTCTCATCCCCAGCCCTTGTCACTAGTCCCTCCCCAGCCCTCCTGCAGCCCCCTGCAGATCCTGCAAGGCCACTCCAAGGTCTCCTGGCAGCCTTCTCCTCTGCAGGCTGCAGAGCCCCAACTCTCTGTGCCTGTGCTCAGAGCAGAGCTGCTGCAGCCCTCTCAGCTGCATCTTGGTGGCCAAGTTCAACCATCACCACCATGCCCACTAAAGCATGTCCCAAAGTGCCATCCCTGCACCTTTGTGCAGCACCCCCACCCCTTCCCTGGGCAGTCTGTTCCAGTGCCTGAGCACCCTTGAAGTGAAGTGTTCCCTAATGCCAATCCAAGCCTCCTCTGAGGCCATTTCCTCCTGTCCTACTGCCAGCTAGGAGATGAGCCCAAGCCCTGTCTGGCTCCAGCAGCCTTTCAGGTGCAGGGGAGGAATTTCTCTGCCTCCTTTTCTCCAGATTTAACAACACAGATCCCCTTCACCACTCCTTGTGCCACCTTAGACCTGTCATCAGCTTCATCCTTCAACTGAGGATGCCACCAACACCTCGGACAGAGTCTTTTTCTTCTTTTTCTTTCTTGGTGTATTCCCTACAAAGTTCTTGCCTGAGTTGCTAAATCCCACGGAGACCCAAACTCCTCATCTTCCCTTGGCTACACTGCCCTGAACAGAGAGTTCCCTGGTAGATGCTCCTGCTGACAGCAGATCTTAGCAAAGCTTTGCTGCAAACAGAGAACTGCAAGCACTCAGGTTGGCTTCCTCACTCTTTGTTACATTGCTCTGATGGGTGAAGGACAGCAGAAAATAAAGGCAGAGTGAGAAAGAGGCTTTGGTGCCTTGAGGGGAGCTGGGACTAAAAGCCAGAAAAGGGAGGACTGAGGAAACAATCTGCTGCCACATGTGCTGATGGAGCAGAAGGAAGATCTGCTGGGAGCTGGCTACACACAGGGAGCCAGAGGGCATTGTCTGAGGGCTAATTGACCTGAATTAGATTGCCAGATAGCAGCCCCCAAAGCTCTGCAGCCAGGAATGCCAGGGGAGGGAAGCGGCACAGAGCATCAGCAGAAACAGTAATCAGCTCTTACTCTGTGTCTGGGGGCTGCACAAAGGCCAACACAGCTCTGTCTGGGTCAGGTCCAGCCCAGCAGTGCAGCAGACAAGCCTGGCACGGGCAAACAGGCCAGTCAGGGGTGTCTGATGTGCTACCAGGGCTGCCCAACCCCTGCCCCCATGCAGAGACACAGCAGCACAGCCTGCAGCCTGCTAGGGCAGGGTCAGGAAATCACTCAGCGTCTTGGGGGCCTCCTCTGGGCTGGCTTCAGCACTTCCATGTCCTGCTTGTGCTGGGGAGGCTGAGGGAGCTGGGGGTGTGCAGCCTGCAGAAGAGGAGGCTCAGGGCAGAGCTCATTGCTCTCTGCAGCTGTCTGGAGGGAGGTTGTGGCCAGCTGGGGTTGGGCTCTGCTGCCAGGCAGCCAGGGCCAGAAGGAGGGGACAGAGGCTGAAGCTGTGGCAGGGCAGGCTCAGGCTGGATGTAAGGAGGAAGTTGTTGGCAGAGAGAGTGATTGGCATTGGGATGGGCTGCAGGGGAGGTGGTGGAGTCCCCATCCCTGGAGGTGTTCAAGCACAGCCTGGATGGGCACTGAGTGCCATGGGCTAGGGCTGGGAATAGGTTGGGCTGGGTGAGCTTGGAGCTCTCTTCCAACCTGACTTGACTTCTCTTCTCTTCTCTTCTCTTCTCTTCTCTTCTCTTCTCTTCTCTTCTCTTCCATTCTATTCTATTCCATTCTATTCTATTCTATTCTATTCTGTTCTATTCTATACTGTTCTATTCTATACTGTTCTATTCTATACTGTTCTATTCTATACTGTTCTATTCTATACTGTTCTATTCTATTCTGTGATGTTCTATTCCATTCTATTCTATTCTATGCTATGCTGTGCTATTTTATTCCATTCCATTCTTTCCATTCTTCCTTTAGGGTCCCTTTCAACTCAAACCATTTTGCTGCTATTCAACTGCACAGGCTGCCACCTGATCCCCCAACATGATCCCCACCATTGCCCTTCCCAGCCCTGTCTGGATGTGTTGCTGTGTGCCCTGAGCTAGCTTGGATGCTCCTGCTCTGGCAGGGGGCTTGGACTGGAGGAGCTCTTTGGTCCCTTCCAGCCCCTGACATCCTCTGAGCCTGTGTTTCCAAGGTGGTGTTGGAAGGTGTCAGCAGTTTCGCTTTGTGGCTTCAGGTGTTGCTGCTGGGAGTGGAATAAAATAGCATAGCATAGCATAGCATAGCATAGCATAGCATAGCATAGCATAGCATAGCATAGCATAGAACAGAACATCACAGAATAGAATAGAACAGTATAGAATAGAATAGAATAAAAGAGAAGAGAAGAGAAGAGAAGAGAAGAGAAGAGAAGAGAAGAGAAGAGAAGAGAAGAGAAGAGAAGAGAAGAGAAGAGAAGAGAAGAGAAGAGAAGAAGATTAGAATAGAATAGAATAGAATAGAATAGAATAGAATAGAATAGAATAGAATAGAATAGGCCAGGTTGGAAGAGACCAGTCCAACCTAGCACCCAGCCCTAGCCAACAGAGTGGAATAGAATAGAATAGAATAGAATAGAATAGAATAGAATAGAATAGAATAGAATAGAATAGAATAGAATAGNAATAGAATAGAATAGAATGGAATAGAATAGAATAGAATAGAATAGAATAGAATAGAATAGAATAGAATAGAATAGAATAGAATAGAATAGAATAGAATAGAATAGAATAGAATAGAATAAAAATAAAATAAAATAAAGCAAAGCTCTGGAGTCTGTGTAGATGAAGTGCTTGAACTGGCAGCTGCTGTTGTTACTTCTGGAACAGCAGTGGCCAGCAGGGAGGGTTGGCTGCACTGAAAGGCATTCCAGACCCTGATAAATAGGCCTGCATATGTCATTAGCAGCCACTGCCAGGGCACTGGGGGCTACACTGGAGCAGGAAAGGTAATGAGTGAGTGAGTGGGGGCCAGGAGAGCTCAGCCCTTGGCAGAGGTGAGCAGCCTTGGCCTCTGGAGGGGCCAGCTAAGGGATTTGTACTTTGCAACAGCCTAAATGTACAACCAAGTACCAAATAGATAATTCAGTTTGGGTTGTTTGTTCTTTACACAGGGATCACAGGATCACAGGTCCCAGCTCACAGGATGTCATGGGTGGGAAGGGACCCACAGAGCTCCTCCAGCCCAAGGCCCCTGCCACAGCAGCACCATCCAAGCTAGCTCAGGGCACACAGCAACACATCCAGACAGAGGCTGCAAAGGCTCCACACAAGGAGACTGCACATGCAGGGATGCAGAGCAGAGATGTTCTTGCACTCCTCTGCAGGGCTGCACTTTCCCCATGTGCAATGTTCATGAAATGGAATTTAAAGGACCCATGCAAGCAGCTAAGCAAACAGGTTGTTGGCATCACCTCGGAAAGGAAAGGAGGCTTTAAGACCCACAAATCCAAAAAAAGAAGAAAGGAGAAAGCTGAAGCCTCCCTTTGCATGGGGTGGAAGCTCTCTTGCTAGCAGCTAACCCAGGCAGGCCTGTGAGGGAGCTGGCAGTTGGCTGCAGGCATGCAGGAAGCACTTCCAATGGCAGCCATTGCCTGGAGGACACTTGGGGGTTGGGTTGGTGTCCCTGCCCTGCCATGGGGGTTGGGGTAATGATGCCCTCTCCTCTGGGGCAGGCAACACTGGAGCTGGTCCATGGGAGAGCACTTTGGGTGTTGGGTCTGAAAAAGAAATGCAAACCTGAGAGGGCTCCTGTTGGGCACCAAGTCCTGCATGGGCTAAAATGAGCCCTGAGGCCCAAGAGGGCCAAGGGGTCCTGGGGGGCATTAGGCAGAGTGTGTCCAGCAGAGCCAGGGAGGTTCTCCTCTGCCTCTGCTCTGCCCTACTCAGAGCTCATCTTGAGCACTGCCTTCAGTTTGGGGCTCCCCAGTGTCAGAGGGACAGGAACTGCTGGAGAGGGTCCAGGGGAGGGCTGTGAGGATGCTGAGGGGACTGCAGCAGTGGCTGGGGAGGAGAGGCTGAGGGAGCTGGGGCTGCTTAGTGTGCAGAAGAGAAGGCTGAGAGGGGATTGGATCAATGTTTGGAAGTGTGTGAGGGCTGGGGGTGAGGAGGGGGGGGACAGGCTCTGCTCACTGCTCCCTGCCATAGGCCAAGGAGCAATGGATGGAAGCTGCAGCACAGGAGGTTGCAGCTCAAGACAAGAGGCAACTTCTGTTGCTGTGTGGGTCCCAGAGCAGTGGCACAGGCTGCCCAGAGAGGTTGTGGAGTCTCCTTGTGTGGAGCCTTTGCAGCCTCTGTCTGGATGTGTTGCTGTGTGCCCTGAGCTAGCTTGGATGCTCCTGCTCTGGCAGGGGTTGGACCTGAAGGTCTCCAGAGGTCCCTTCCAGCCCCTGACATCTGTATTTCTGTTATGCCTGTCCCCTAGATTGTCTGGTCCTGCTCTGGCAGGGGTCTTGGACTGGAGGAGGTCTTTGGGTCCAGCCCCTGTGATCCTGTGCTAAGACATCACTCACACTCTCCCAGTGGCTTTACTCTTCAGCTTGCACTTTCATTGTCCAAAAGAGCAGTAGTGGAGTTCCTCATCCCACACCCAGGAGCTCATCCCCCAGGCTTGCTGTCAGCATTCCAGAGGGATAAAAAATGGACATGAGTCAAAATAGTGAACCAAAGTCTCTCAGTGTCCTCCACAGAGCAAGGCACAGACTGGGAGGATCCAGGAGGATCCAAAGCTGCCTTCAGCCTTTGCTCACCTTTAACACAGAGGATTAGAGAGCAGCTACAGCTTCGTAAATTACCAAATCCATTTCCATTCCAGAGGCTCCAGGACACTCTGAGCTGGGAGCTTCATCTGGGATCTTTGACCACCACCACCAAAAATTCATTTCCAATAGAGGTGAGGGAGGGGGCAGGGAAGAGGACACCCAGAACACATCCATCACATCCCAAGGCCCAGCTGGGACACCAAAGGTAAGGGCAGATCAGTGAGCAGCCTTTCATTTCTCCTGCAAGGCACAACAGGACTAGAGCCAGGAACTAGAGCTGGCAAGAAAGGAAGAGGGGAGGCAAAGCAGGAACAGGAGATTTTTTTTTTCTTTTATGTTTTTTGTAGCTGCTGCTTGTAAAAACTTGAAATGAGGATCTGAAAGCAAAGTTTAGGTGGAATTGGGAAAGAGAAACAGCGACAGTGAACTAGAAGCAGGCTCCACATTGTCTGTCAGGGCTGCTGAGCAGGTGCTCTGCATCACCTAGAATCCTAGAATCAGTCAGGGCTGGAAGGGAGCACAAGGATCAGCCAGTCCCAACCCCCCTGCCATGCCCAGGGACACCCTACCCTAGAGCAGGCTGCCCACAGCCTCTGCCAGCCTGGCCAAAAACACCTCCAGGGATCTGGCACCAAACACCTCCCTGCAGGGGCAACCCATTCCAGCCTCTCACCACTCTCATGCTCAGCAACTTCCTCCTCACCTCCAGCCTCAATCTCCCCACCTCCAGCTTTGCTCCATTCCCCCCAGTCCTGGCACTCCCTGACAAACTCAAAATCCTGCAGAAATGCCCTCCACAGGGATGCTTGCCCCACAGGGCATCCTGGGCACCCAGCTGGACACACACAGACTGGATGGGTTCAGCACTGCTGGGTAAGGAATTGGCTGGATGGTGGCAGGCAGAGAGTGGGGACCAAGGGCACAATGTCCACCTGCAGACCAGTGCCAAGTGGCTCCCTCAGGGGTCAGTGCTGGCACCAGTGCTGGGGAACAGCTTTGTCAGTGCCATGGGCAGAGGAATCAGTGCAGCCTCAGCAAGTGTGCAGCTGGCACCAAGCTGTGTGGCACAGGAGACTGCCAGAGGGCAGGATCCATCCAGAGGGAGCTGCACAGGCTGCAGAGCTGTGCCCAGCCCAACCTCAGGGCATTCAACAAGGCCAAGGGTAAGGTCCTGCCCCTGGGTGGGTGCAATGCCAAGCACAGCTCCAGGCTGGGTGGGGAATGGCTGAGAGCAGCCCTGAGGAACAGGAGCTGGGGTGTGGGGTGGTGCAAAGCTGAAGATGAGCTGGAGAGCAGCCTTGAGGAGCAGAACTGGGGGGGTCCAATTAGCCTCAAACCAGCACAGCAAACACAGAGTGACCCAGGACAGGGCAGAAAGCTGAACAAGAAGAGATAAAGCAGAACAGGTAAAGCCAGGGCAGGTTTCTTTGCCCTGTGCTTTCTATTTTGGTGTCACAAACATTTCCATCCTCAATGGCTCCCAGGGTACATTTCTGAAGCATCTGCCCAGAGCAGGGACAGAGCTGGGATCTCACTTCCTTATTCTCTAGAGGATCTTTTTTTTTTTTCTGCAAGAGGAGCTGCAGACAGACAGCCCAGGGCAGTGACACATCAGCGGCAGAAGCACTTCCTTACACACCAGAGTCCCTTTGAAGTGCTTCCTCATTGCTTCCACAGCACTGCTGCCCGGAGAGGAAGGAGGGGAAGTGACAGCTGCTGACACAACACGACCCAGTGCATGGCAGCACACAGCAAACTGCCCCCAGTGCATGCAACACACAGCAAACTGTCCCCAATGCATGCAGCACACAGCAAACTGCCCCCAGTGCATGCAACACACAGCAAACTGTCCCCAATGCATGCAGCACACAGCAAACTGCCCCCAGTGCATGCAACACACA
>VWZI01017222.1:10845-27475 GCA_013396835.1 Psilopogon haemacephalus | reverse complement strand
TGGGCTGGCTCAACGGGAGGGGACTGAGGGCTGGAAGGAAACGGGGCTGGGCTGCCTCGACGGGAGGTCCCCTCCCTGGCGGTGATGAAGGGATGTGTGCCACGGCTGCCAGAGCTGCGGGGAGACCTGGAGACCCCCAGAGCCAGGGGCTGAGGCACCACCCGCACCACCAGCGGGATTTCTCTGCGTCTGCAGGGCAGGCTGGGCTGGGCTGGGTTGGCTCTGCCATTGCTAAGCAACATCGCACGGCAGGGGGAAGGGGGGGGAAGAAAAACCACAGGCGGCTGAAATTCAGCTCTGTCTGAGCAGCCCTGCAGAAGCCTCTCCCTCGGCGCCCTCCCTGCTGCCGCAGGGAGGTGATGGGGCAGGAGCTGCTCTGCGGCGTCTCAAGCCCTGTTCATTCTTCCCTTTCCTTCCAGCCTTCGGAGATGGGGTGGGGGTTATAGAATCATAGAATGGTTTAGGGTGGAAGGGATCTCAAAGCTCAGCCAGTTCCAACCCCCCTGTGCCACAGGCAGGGACACCTCCCACTAGAAGAGATCGCTGAAGGACTGATCCAACCTGGTCCTGAACACCTCCAGGGAGGTTGTGGAGCACAGAAGCACAGAATGTGATCACAGATCACATTCTGTGCTTCTGTGCTCCACAACCTCCCTGGGCAACCTGTGCCAGTGTCTTCTCACCCTCACTCTCTGTACTCCACAATCTCCCTGGGCAACCTTGTCCAGTGTCTCACCACCCTCGCTGCAAACAACTTCCTCCTAACATCCAGTTTCAATCTCCCCTCTGCCACTTCAAACCCATTCCTCCTCATCCTCTCATTACCAGACCTTGTCAATAGTCCCTCCCCAGCCTTCCTGTAGCTCCCTTCATATCCTGGAAGGCCACGCCAAGGTCTCCTGGCAGCCTTCTCTTCTCCAGGCTGCAGAGCCTCAACTCTCTCAGCCTGTCATCAGAGCAGAGCTGCTACAGCCCTCTCAGCATCTTGGTGGCCTCCTCTGGACTGGCTCCAACAGTTTATGCTGCCCCAGCTGTGGGGTGTGGGTACCTCCAGAAGCAGGTTAGGACACCTCAAGTTGTCTGCTTGCTTAGGGCAGGGCGTTCAGTGTGTGGCACCTTCCACCAGCCCCACAAGAACACCAAATCCTGGAATCCTTTGGGTTGAAGAACTTTTATGACCATCAAGTCCAAGCCTTAACCCAGCACTGCCAGGTCACCAAACCATGCCCCCTCCAACATCTGCCAGCAGCACAGGGCTGCGATTCCAGGAGCCTATCAAGGAAACTTTCCTGGAAACCCTTCCTCTGGTTTGCTATTTGAGAAGAGGAGGAGGAGGAGGAGGAGGAATCTCCGGGAGCCTGAGTCAGCGCCAGACACCGGCAGGATAAATAGAGCCACTGTGACAGGGGAGATTCAGCACTGTCACTCTGCAAGGGGGATGGGAGAGGAAGAGCTGTAGGCTGGGGGGCAGGGAGATTGGTGGTGGGGAGGTGAGCAGGCAGGGGAAGGGCACATGGCAGGGGGTACAAAATCCTTCCTACCCTGGGGATGCAACACGGAGCAAACTGGGGCTGGAAAAGCCAAAACGCAGCCTGCAGACACTTGGAGATCCAAAAGCCTCGGGGAATGTTTTACCCCCTCCTTGTTGCTCTGCAATGGAGCAGGGCAGAGCTGCAGCCATCAGCACCCCAGCAGCACCCCCAGCCCAGCCCAGCTTACCCATGGCACCCCAAGAGCAACCCAGGGCTGTGGTTGGGGATCTCAGGGAGGGTCCTCATCATTCTCTGCAGACTGTTTTATGTTTTTCACCACCCCCCCCGACCCCTCACTCTGTGCTTACCCTTCCTTCACTGTGTTCTGCATTGCCTGGTAATGAAAGGAGGCAGCACAAGTGCAGGAGAGCAGCCTGTGAGATCAGCTCTGGTGTTCCAGCAACGCCACCGAGCTGCCAATCACCATCCCCCTGCCTGGCCTCCAGCCCCCTCGCTGGGAGCAGGCTGTTGGAGCTCTGGTGCCTGAGCTTTTGAGGCTACCAGGACCCTCTGCCCAGGACATGAAGCTGGTGGAGGAGGGATGCTAACCCTGGAAGCAGAGGGCCTGCTCTGCCCAGGGCTTCCCCAACATCTCTGGCGTTAGCAGGAGCATCCAAGCATGGTGCCAAAGGACAGGGCTGGGGCTGTCCCCTCGCCCTGACCTGCAGCACCCGTGCCAGGTGGCCAGTGGGTCATGACGTGCAGGCTGGCATCTCTGAGCAGCCTGGGCCACCAGAGGCTGGCCCAGGTTCTGCTCTGTTTGCCTGGGATGTCCTCCAAGCCACGTCCAGTCAGAGGGAATTTTCAGCCTGAACGGTGATTTGGCTCCATCCTGGAGGCAGCAGAAGGTTTCCTGCCACGTTGAGGGTCTCCAGCAGCTCAGGCAGCCATGGCATCCTGTGCCCTTTGCCATCCATGGTGCCCACAGGGCAGTGGCCACCATGGTGAGTGGGCAGGCACCAGAGCCAGCAAGGAGGATGAGAAGAGGCTGGGAGAGACAAGGTCCTGTCATGGATGTCCTGTGCATGGGGTGTGACCGGCACCACCCTGGGAGGGTGCTGGAGCAGAGGTGGTGCTGGGCAGGGATGGTTATGGAGCAGAAGTGGTCCTGGGCACGGATGGTGCTGGGGTAGGGATGGTGCTGGAGCAGGGATGATTATGGAGCAGGGATGATGCTGGAACAGAGATAGTGCTGGAACAGAGATGGTGCTGGAGCAGGGATGGTTATGGAACATGGATGGTGCTGGATCAGGGATGCTTATGGAACATGGATGGTACTGGAGCATGGATGGTTATGGAACATGGATGGTTATGGAACAGGGATGGTGCTGGAGCAGGGATGGTTATGGAACAGGGATGGTTATGGAACAGGGATGGTTATGGAACAGAGATGGTGCTGGAGCAGGGTTGGTGCTGGAGCAGGGATGCTTATGGAACAGGGATGGTTGTGGAACCGGAATGGTGCTGGAGTAGAGGTGGTGCAGGAGCAGGGATGCTTATGGAACAGGGATGGTTGTGGAACCGGAATGGTGCTGGAGTAGAGGTGGTGCAGGAGCAGGGACAATTATGGAGCAGGAGCGGTGCTGGAACAGAGATGGTGCTGGAGCAGGGACAGTGCTGGAACAGGGACGATGCTGGAGCAGGGACAGTCCTGCAGCAGGGATAGTGCTGGAGCAGAGGTGGTGCTGGAAGAGGGACGGTCCTGCAGCAGGGATGTTGCTGGAGCAGGGATGGTGCTGGAGCAGAGGTGGTGCTGGAGCAGGGACGGTCCTGCAGCAGGGATGGTGCTGGAGCAGGAATGGTGCTGGAGCAGAGGTGGTGCTGGAGCAGGGACGGTCCTGCAGCAGGGATGGTGCTGGAGCAGTGACGACGCAGGAGAGTGCCCAGTGAGGAAGCAGCAGCACCGTGGGTACTCCTCGCCGCCCAGGAGCTATTTATCTGGGGAGAAACAGAGGGATATTTGGTATCTGTGACAAAGCAGCACTTTACGGGCGCTTGACACTTTATTAACTAATCTCTGGTACTTGAGTAATTTATTATGTTTAAGCTGGTGCCATCAAGTCTCTCAGCAGTGTCCGCCTGCGCCGGGAAATAAATTAAAGACTGTCCAGAGATACTTGGCTCGGGGCTGTGATTGCTGGGCCAGCCTGATGGAGGGCTAAGGGTCTCTCCTCCCGCAAATTGGAAATTAGGAATTAATAAGCTGCCAGGCCGGAGAGAGCCCTTGCTAGCTGCAGCTGGTGGAGAGCAGGATGCGGGCACAGCGCTGCCGTGGTGGCTCCTTGGTGGCCCCAAGACCGGGCAGGATGCTCGCCAGAGTGCCCCAAGCCAGGGATGCTCTCGGAGGGGGGGTGCTGCCTGGCAGCTTCGTGATGTGGCAGCCTCTGTGAGGAGCCGATGGGATAATGTGGGTAATTAGAGGGCTGTCAGGCTGGCAGCAGAACGGAGGAGCCGGGACGGGACCTCGTTAGGAAAGGAATTAAAGGCGCTGATGTAACAAATGCCAATCCACGGCCGCACGTGGAAGCAGCTCCTGTCGAAGCTGCTGAGGCCTCCTTGGTTACAGAGGGGTTTGCTTAGAATCATAGAATGGTTTAGGGGGGAAGGGCCCTTAAAGCTCAGCCAGTTCCAACCCCCCTGTGCCACGGGCAGTGACACCTCCCACTAGAACAGGTCGCTCAAGACCTCATCCAGCCTGGCTTTGATCACATCCAGGGAAGGAGCAGACACAACCTCCCTGGGCAACCTGTGCCAGTGTCTCCTCACCCTCCCTCTCTGTGCTCCACAACCTCCCTGGGCAACCTGTTCCAGTGCCTCGCCACCCTCACTGCAAACAACTTCCTCCTAACATCCCATTTAAATCTCCCCTCTGCCAGTTTGAACCCATTCCTCCTCGTCCTGTCATTACAAGACTTTGTGAACAGTCCCTCCCCAGCCTTCCTGTAGGCCCCCTTCAGATATTGGAAGGTTACTATAAGGTCTCCTCGAAGCCTTCTCTTCACCAGGCTGAAAAGCCCCAACTCTCTCAGCCTGTCCTCATAGCAGAGGTGCTGCAACCCTCTGATCATCTCCGTGGCAGGAGGGACACCTGGGCCCCACTAACGGTGAGCCCTGTGGGGCGGTGCACAGGTTGCAGCTCTTCCACAACAGCAGCAGCAAGGAGACGGTGAGGTGCCCGTGCCCCATCCACCAGTTTCCATGGCAACCACAGTCCCTGCTTTGGGCAGGAGGAGGACGAGGAGGAGCAGGAGCAGGAGGGAGCAGCCCTGGCGCAGGAGCCTTCAGGGTTCTGCGGGTGGGCAGGGGACTGGCACTGGGGGTGCTCCTTGGGCAGCCAGAGCCGAGGCAGTGGCGCGGGTAGGCTCGCTGGGTAATTAAACCTTGTAGCAGTTAACGACTGACAACGACAGCAACTTTAATTGCTCCCCTCCCCTAAATTGCCCAGCTCGAGGAAGGAAGGAGGAGGAGTGGGGAAGGAGGCTGAGGGCGAACCCCTGATTGTGTTTATTAAGCTGATACAAAAACTCGGCGCCGTAATAATAATTAAATTAATTATGGAAGCAATTTGCTTCCCCCAGTGAGGTCTGACAGCTTACAAACTGCTGCACGGATCCAACAGCCTCAGCCTGCACCAGGCAGGATGCAAACCCCCTACCACCACCCCAACCCCTCTGACCGTGCCAGCAGCTGCCATGGGGCATGGCACAGCCTCACTGGGAACATCCTGAGCTCCTCACTCTGGATTTTCCTCCTGTTCTCCCAGGCCTCCCTGTTCACCTGGCCTGGGCATTTCCCCATGGCAGGGAGCTCCCAGTATCCTGTGCATGGTGATGTGGTGTGGGATGCTCCATGGCGCAGGATGCTCTGGGATAAAGGATGCAGTGTGGTGTGGGGTGATCCATGGTGCAGGATGCTGTGTGGGGTGGGATGGTCCATGATGAATGATGCTTGGGGATGAAGGATGCTGTGTGGTGTGGGATGCTCTGGGATGCAGGATGCAGTGTGGTGTGGGGTGTTCCATGGTGCAGGATGCTCCATGATGCAGGATGCTGTGTGGGGTGGGATGCTCCACGTTGCAGGACACTGTGTGGTGTGGGATGCTCTGGGATGCAGGATGCTCTGTGGCGTGGGATGCTCTGGGATGAAGGATGCTGTGTGGTGTGGGATGCTCTGGGCTGCAGGATGCTGTGTGGCATGGGATGCTGTGTGGTGCAGGATGCTCTGGGATGCAGGATGCTGTGTGGTGTGGGATGCTCAATGGTGAATGATGCTCTGGGATGTGGGATGCAGAATGCAGTGTGGTGTGGGATGCTCCATGGTGCAGGATGCTCTGGGATGCAGGATGCTCTGTGGTGTGGGATGCTGTGTGGTGCAGGATGCTGTGGGATGCAGGATGCTGTGTGGCATGCTCCAAGGTGCAGGATGCTATGTTGTGGGATGGTCCACGGTGCAGGATGCTCTGGGATACAGGATGCTGGTGTGGTGTGGGATGCTCCACGGTGCAGGGTGCTCCACACTCAGCTCTGGAAGGAGATGTCACAGGGATGTCTCCAGTGCTTTATTCCCATAAAATAACATTTGGGATGGCTGCACGCTTACAACCTGTCTGGTGCCAGGCAGAAGGTGGTTTAAGACTCCGTTGAAAGGCAAAAATAATCTGCTGAAAGATGAGAAAAGAGCTGGCTCCAAAGTGACAAGGCTTGGGCCCGAGCTGCTGGATGTGGAGAGCCGTTCAAAGGGAGCAGGCAGCTTTCAAGAGCAGCCCTGTGATTGCAGCCCTTGTTTGCCACGGCGGAGGAGAAGGAGTTTTGACAAAAACCTTGTTGTGGTAACCTCGCTTCCCTCTCACCGCCGCCACTGGAAGTCGTTGTCAAGGCGCTGCCCTCTGCACCCCTCCCCGGCCCCAATTCCATGGCCTGAGGATGCTTTTTTTTTTTTGCAGCCAGGCTGAGCAGCACCCCCCTGGGGTGCTGCAGGCTTAGCGGAGGAACTTCCCCAGCTCTGCTTTGTCCCCTCCCGGTGCCCCCAGTCTGGCTTCCCCTCGCACTGTGATCATCACCCGCGGTGCTGTTCTGACTGCTGGGAGGAGCAATGGGGGCTGCGCTCATCCCAGCCTGCTGGGCTGCATTCTGCAATTTGGGCTCCTTTTGTTCGTGCTTCTGCCAGCCAAAGTAGGTCAGACCCTGGGCGAGAAGCTTCTCAAGTGGCTGAGGAAGTGGGGAAGTGCTGGGCACGTCTCACCCGTCCTGCTCCTTCCTCCAGCGCCAGGCTCACGTCCCTGCACTTCAGCCCTGTGGGTTGGAGAGCGGAGGACAAATGGAATTCTGAGGAAGCTGCAGCTCTGCAGAGCTCCGTCTGCTTGGCCAGACCTGGAGCTGCTCCCCAGCCTGGCTCTGTGGGCAGGTCAGAGCCCTCCTCCTCTCCATGGGGTGCCTGGTGCCATCCATCAGCCTGGAAGCTGCTCCTCACCAACAGCCCTGGCACTGGGGCTCCTGCTGCAGCCCTGGGCTGTGGTGATGCAGTGAGGTGAGGACACCAATTTGCCCAAAGAGCCTCCTCTTCTCCAGCCTGCACAGCCCCAACTCTTTCAGGTTGTGCTCACAGCAGAGGTGCTGCAGCCCTCTGAGCATCCTCGGGGCCCTGCTCTGCACACCTCCAGCATCTCCACATCCCTCTTGTCCCAAGGGCTCCAGAATTGCAGGCAGCAGCAGCTTCCTGTTGGGATTTCATCCAGAAAAATTCAATGCCCTGGCCCTGATGGGGCCACCCAGCCCACTCAGACTGCACAGCTTGCAGCCCAGTGCCATGCTGGCCCAGAGTGATGCTGCCCTCCCTGGCTGGGCTTTGCCAGCATCCCTGAGGCATCCCAGGGCACAGCCAATGCCTGTGACCAAGCTGAGCTTTGTTCCTGAGTGTAGGGCAGATCCTATGGCACAGCCAATGCCTGTGACCAAGCTGAGCTCTGCCAGCATCCCTGAGTGCAGGCAGGTTCCAGAGCTCATAGAGTCATAGAATCAGTCAGGGTTGGAAGGGACCACAAGGATCATCCAGTTCCAATCTCCCTGCCATGGGCTCCTGCTCCCTGCTCCCTGCCAGGCCCCGTGTGGCTGCCAGTGCTGCTGCCGTGGCCCCTTTGGGTTCATCAATTCTCATTTGCTGGATGCTGGTTGAGTTTTGAGCATCTCCCAGACACTTCCTCACTTTACGACAATTGATGGGCTCATGTGCAATTTGTAAATGATATTAAGTGAGGTAATAACACTCTGGGAACCGAGTGAAAATCATAAATTATTAAGAATCACTGCACTGAAATGTTACCACTTTGCTTTCCTGCCTGACTGATGGCTCCCACGCTGCCTCCTCTGCCCCTGAGACCTTCAAACCTGCTCTCCTCCATCCATTACACCCACAGGGAAAGGCAGAGGGGTGAGGCACACAGGGTGAGCCAGAGGAGCAGCTTAGCCAGCACTGTCCTCACCTCCTCAGCTTAGGAAATGGCACCGGGGAAGCTCTCACATTGTTCCCAAGACCTGCCTGGGAGTCTCCTCTCTCTCTGCAGCTCTTCTCCCACCCTTGCATTTCTGGAGGTTGCCCTGCCCCCCAGCCTGGTCCAAGAGGAGACCAGGGCCAGCAGCCTCCTGCTTGGCACCCATTGTGCCCAAGCAGTGGAGACACCCAGATGAGCTCCTGAGGTCCACGGTCCCCTCCCTGCAGCATCTCCTTGTGCCGATGCCATGATCCTCCCTCCCTTCAGGCAGTTGCAGAGAGCAATGAGGTCACTCCTGAGCCTCCTCTTCTCCAGGCTCTCACAGGGCAGCTCCTCCATTCTGGTCATCCTGCAGCTCCATCATCCCCAGCAGCCCCAGAACCCCTGCAAGCCCCAGCATCCCCAGAACCCCTGCAGCCCCAGCAGCTCCTGCAGCCCCAGCAGCCCCAGCATCCCCAGAACCCCTGCAAGCCCCAGCAGCTCCTGCAGCCCCAGCAGCCCCAGCATCCCCAGAACCCCTGCAAGCCCCAGCAGCTCCTGCAGCCCCAGCAGCCCCAGCATCCCCAGAACCCCTGCAAGCCCCAGCAGCTCAAGAACCCCTGCAGCCCCAGCAGCTNTTTCTGGAGGTTGCCCTGCCCCCCAGCCTGGTCCAAGAGGAGACCAGGGCCAGCAGCCTCCTGCTTGGCACCCATTGTGCCCAAGCAGTGGAGACACCCAGATGAGCTCCTGAGGTCCACGGTCCCCTCCCTGCAGCATCTCCTTGTGCCGATGCCATGATCCTCCCTCCCTTCAGGCAGTTGCAGAGAGCAATGAGGTCACTCCTGAGCCTCCTCTTCTCCAGGCTCTCACAGGGCAGCTCCTCCATTCTGGTCATCCTGCAGCTCCATCATCCCCAGCAGCCCCAGAACCCCTGCAAGCCCCAGCATCCCCAGAACCCCTGCAGCCCCAGCAGCTCCTGCAGCCCCAGCAGCCCCAGCATCCCCAGAACCCCTGCAAGCCCCAGCAGCTCAAGAACCCCTGCAAACCCCAGCAGCACCAGCATCCCCAGAACCCCTGCAAACCCCAGCAGCACCAGCATCCCCAGAACCCCTGCAGCCCCAGCTGCATGGTTTGGGTTTACAATTGCCCCAGCAGCAGCTGCCTGGAGGTGTGGAGCGGTTTGGAAGCCTCCTGGGGCCGGCCAGGGCTGGCGCTGAGCTCTCTCCCCCCCCCGGCGCCGCAGCCCGTCCGCGGCCAGCAGCTATCGATTCCGGGTTGATCCGCATTGATCTGCAGCAAACTGCTCTGCTTTGCAAAGGAACTTCCAGGAGCTCCGAGGGGAGCTGTGTGGCGCAGGCTCTTGCGCAGGGTCCCCTCGGTTTGTTCGAGGCAGCTGCAGCCTTTGAAAAGCAGGAGCGGAGCCAAACAAACAGCTCGGGGAGGGGTGGGGGAGGAATTAGAAGGCATCGATCCTCGGAGCGGAGGAGCGGCCTCAGCTAAAAGCTTTTGGAGAGGTTCGCAGACACAGCTTCGAGTAAAGCTCTGCCTCAGGCTGTTCTCTGCCGCTGCCGCTGCCGGCACCGGGAGGTGAGGGCCAGCTCCGGGTGAAGCATAGAATCAGTCAGGGTTGGAAGGGAGCACAAGGAGCAGCCAGTCCCTACCCCCCTGCCATGCCCAGGGACACCCTACCCTAGAGCAGGCTGCCCACAGCCTCTGCCAGCCTGGACAAAAACACCTCCAGGGATCTGGCCCCAAACACCTCCCTGCAGGGGCAACCCATTCCAGCCTCTCACCACTCTCATGCTCAACAACTTCCTCCTCACCTCCAGCCTCAATTTCCCCACCTCCAGCTTTGCTCCATTCCCCCTAGTCCTGTTACTCCCTGATAGCCTCAAAAGTCCCTCCCCAGCTTTTCTGTAGCCCCCTTCAGATCCTAGAAGGCCACCAGAAGGTCCCCTGGGAGCCTCCTCTTCTCCAGCCTGCACAGCCCCAACTCTTTCAGGCTGTGCTCACAGCAGAGCTGCTGCAGCCCTCCGAGCATCCTCGGGGCCCTTTCTCTGCACACCTCCAGCATCTCCACATCCCTCTTGTCCCAGGGGCTCCAGCACTGGATGCAGTACCCCAGGTGGGGTCTCAGCAGAGAATCACCTCCCTGGCCCTGCTGCCACACTGCTCCTGCTGCAGCCCAGCCTCTGCTTGGCTTTCTGGGCACCTGCTTTGTGCCTGTGGTGGCCTCACTGTGGTGGCCTGGCCTTGGTCCCTGCCTGGCCAGGATCATAGAATCATAGAACAGTTTAGGTTGGAAGAGACCTTAAAGATCATCCAGTTCCAACCCCCCTGTGCCACAGGCAGGGACACCTCCCACTAGATCAGGTCGCTCAAGACCTCATCCAGCCTGGCCTTGAACACATCCAGGGAGGGAGCAGCCACAACCTCCCTGGGCAACCTGTTCCAGTGCCTCGCCACTGGGTGGACCTGTGCCCCTGCTCCCCACCCCTCCATAGCCCATGCAGCTCCTTGCAGAGAGCTTTGGGCAGGAGCCCTGCCGGGGCTGGCACAGGACATTCAGTCAGGCCCTGGGATGGGCACGGGGCTAGGGTGGGAGGTTGGTACTTGGTACCGGTACCCATCCTGCTGCTGGTGCCAGGGCTGCCGTCAGCGTTCCCACGCTCTGCGGGAGGTCAGGCTGTGCCGTCTGTCTCTCGCTGCCTGTCTGTCTGTCCTGCCCGAGGCATCTCCTCCCATGCAGCCGTTTTAATTGGCAAGGAGCTGGGGGACGGGGGGGGGGCCCGGCCAGCCTGACCTGGCAGAGCCTGACCGGGCAGAGCAGCCGGCAGCGAGTCCATCTGGGAGCTCACGTCCCGCTCCCTCCGGCCAGCCTCCGCCGTTAATTAAAGGCATTAATTGGCATGCAGTCCTGCTGCTTTCAAGAGGCGCCGGCCCCGGCGGTAATTAGAGCAACGAGGAGTTGATCTCAAACCTGGCACAGGAAAGGAGAGGGAAGCAAAGTGCCACATCCCTGCCAAGGGCTTCTGTCCCCTTCCCCAGGGAGGATGGGTGCCAGGAGCTGTGCAAAGAGGCAGGGACACCACAGCCGGGGCTGGATCTGGCCCTGCCATCTCCATCCTCTCCTCCTGGGCTCTCTGTGTGCCAAGCCAACACCAATAACACCCAGGGTTGTGCTGGTGAGCAGCAAGACCTGAAGCAAGTGGAGAACTTGATGTCTGGCAAGAGACGTGTGCTGCAGCAGACACCCTTGGTGCCTCTGCTCTGGCACAGGGGCGCTGGACTGGCCACACTGCAGAGGTCCCTTCCCACCCCTCACCATTCTATGGCTCTGTGATTTCCTCCCCCTACCTTGCACTGCTTAATTTGCTCCAGAAGCCACGTGAGGGATGTTGCCCAGGGAGGTTGTGGCTGCTGCCTCCCTGGAGGTGTTCAGGACCGGGTTGGATGATGCCTTAAGCGACCTGTTCTAGCCAGAGTTGTCCATGCCTATGGCTTGGGTTTGGAACTGGCTGAGCTTTGAGGTCTCTTCCAACCTAAACCATTCTATGATTCTACAATTCTGTGATTCTACCATTTAATGACTTAATGATTCTATGATTTTATGATTCTATGATTTTGTGATTCTAGAATTCTATGATTCAATGAATCTGTGATTCTATGATTCTGTCACTTTATGATTCTATGATTCTATCATTCTATCATTCTATGATTCTATGATTCAATCTTTCTATGATTCTATGATAGTATCATTCTGTGGTTCTGTTATTCAATCTTTCTATGACCCTATGATTCTGTGATTTTATGGTTATATTATTCTATGATTCTATCATTCTACAATTCTAAAATCTATGATTCTATCATTCTATCATTCCATCATTCTATCATTCTATTATTCTACAATTCTATGATTCTATGATTGTATCATTCTATCATCTTATCATCCTAGGATGCTACAATTCTATGATTCAATCTTTCTATGATTCAATCTTTCTATGATTCCATCATTCTATGATTCTATCATTCTAGGATTCTATCATTCTATGATTCTATGATGCTATCATTCTAGGATTCTAGGATTCTATGATTTTATGATTCTATCATTCTAGGATTCTATCATTCTATGATTCTATGATGCTATCATTCTAGGATTCTAGGATTCTATGATTTTATGATTCTATCATTCTAGGATTCTATCATTCTATGATTCCATCATTTTAGGCGTCTATGATTCTATCATTTTATGATTCTATCATTCTTTCTGTGATTCTATCTTTCTATGATTCTATGATACTAGGATTCTGTCATTCAACAATTCTACAATTCTACGCTTGTACAACTCTACAATTCCATGATTTTGGGGTCAGCAGCAGCAGCAGCAGCTGCTCCCACAGCCCGGGAAGGAGCTGGCAGCACTGGCCCCAGCCGGGCAGCCAGCGAGCTGCTGGCCCCAGCCTCAATTTTTCCAGCCTCTTGCCCCTACCTTGGTTCAAGCCTGTGCAGTTCAATTTCCCACCGTGGCCTGGGAGCCGCACGAAAATGAGATCTAATAATGAATGATTACAAGTCTGGAGTTAAGTCTAGTTGGTTGACTAATCAATTTGGTTAAGTGAAAATCCATAGCGAATGAGTCAGCTCAGTACAACATTTCTCCATCCAATTTAAATTAAAACGCCAACCATAATAATTTCACAATTACTCCCAGGACGAGGCACTGGGGACCTGCCCCTCCGGAAGGGAAATGTCAAGGACTGCATGAGAGGCTCCCAGAGCAGGGAGGGGAGCAGCAGGCTCCTGTGCTTCAGGCTTTGGGCAGCAGGAGCCTGGTGGGATGCGTGAGCAGGAGGGATGCAGCACTGGGTCCCCTGCTCCCCGGCACGTCAGGACCCTTTTTGGAGGCTTGCTGCAGGTCCTGTGCTGCTCAACCCAGCACCAAGCATCTCAGGCAGGCCCTCAGCTGCCCATCTCCTGCCTGCAGCCCCATGGGGGGAGCCCAGCCTGGCTTAGGCTTGGCCGTTATTTATGTAGCAGCCACGGAGGAGCAGGAGAGGGGAGTCCGCGGTCTTGTAGATCAATTTGTAATTTCTCTCCTCTGCTGTGGCAGGAGTGTGAGGGATGTGAACATTAAATCCCCGGGAAAGTCGCCTCTGCAGCAGCCTTTAGTGGTGTGAATTATTTATGGGGGTACAGTCGTGCTACATGGCAAACTGTACCACGAGTAAATAAAGTCGCCGCGGCCTGAGCGCCGCCGCTGAGGGCTCGGGGTGGAGGTCTCCTGGGGATGGCTCTGCCCTCCTGTTTGCAAAGCAGAGGGCTGGGGAGGAGGTGGGTCACTGACTATTCCTCCTCTTGTTTTGGGATCACAGGCTCAGAGGATGTCAGGGGTTGGAAGGGACACAAAGAGCTCATTGAGTCCAACCCCTCTGCCAGAGCAGGATCAGACAATCTGGCTGAGCAATCACAGGATCTCAGGATGTTAGGGGTTGGAAGGGACACAAAGAGCTCATTGAGTCCAACCCCCTTGCCAGGGCAGGATTAAACAATCTGGCTTAGCAATCACAGGATCTCAGGATATTAGGGGTTGGAAGGGACACAAAGAGATCATCAAATCCAACACCTCCCTGCTAGAACAGGACCATCCAATCCAGCTCAGCAATCACAGGCTGGCAGGATGTTAGGGGTTGGAAGGGACACAAAGAGATCATCAAATCCAACACCTCCCTGCTAGAACAGGACCATCCAATCCAGCTCAGCAATCACAGGCTGGCAGGATGTTAGGGGTTGGAAGGGACCTAAAGAGATCATCAAGTCCAACACCCCCTTGCCAGAGCAGGACCATCCAATCTAGCTCAGCAATCACAGGATCACAGGATGTTAGGGGTTGGAAGTGACCCAAAGACATCATTGAGTCCAGCACCCCCCTGCCAGGGCAGGACCATCCAATCTAGCTCAGGGCACACAGGAACACATCCAGACAGGCCTGGAAAGGCTCCACAGAAGGAGACTCCACAACCTTCCTGGGCAGCCTGTGCCAGTGCTCTGGGACCCTTGAGTCAAGCAGTTGCCTCTTGTGTTGAGCTGCAACTTCCTGTGCTGCAGCTTCCATCCATTGCTCCTTGGCCTATGGCAGGGAGCAGTGAGCAGAGCCTGTCCTCTCACTCCTGACCCCCAGCCCTATAGATTTATAGACATTGATTCAATCCCCTCTCAGTCTTCTCTTCTGCAGACTAAGCAGCCCCAGGTCCCTCAGCCTCTCCTCCCCAGGCAATGCTGCTGTCCCCTCAGCATCCTTCTGCCCTCCTCAGAAGGTGATGCTGCTCCCCAGGGTGTGGCTTTGGCCCCTGCAAGGCACCAGGAGAGCTGCTGGTGGAGATGCACAGCCAAGCTCCATGGCACATGAGGGACATTTGGGGCAACACAAGGGGATTAGCCCACCCCTGGACCCTCTCCAGCAGATCCCTGCCCCTCCTGGCCCTTCTCTGCACACCTCCAGCATCTCCACATCCCTCTTGTCCCAGGGGCTCCAGCACTGGATGCAGTACTCCAGGTGGGCTCTCAGCAGAGCCCAGCAGAGGGGGAGAATCACCTCCCTCTCTCTGCTGCCCACACTGCTCCTGGTGCCTGCTGCAGAAGCCTGAGGATGCATCTTGCTAGCTAAGGTCAGAGCTGGTGAAAGCAAAGAGACATTTCTCTAATGGCACCAGTGCAAAGGCCCCTGGGGAGGTGCTGGTGGAGGAGCAGCAGTCCCTGGGGATGTCTCTGTCTGTTTGCCTTCCCCAGGACTGGTTACTTCGTGGAGGGGCCAGGTGAGCAGCGGTTGTGGCTGGCTGCTAGAGGAGTCGCAGCGTTCCCTTTGGGCAGCTGAAGGGAGATGATCAGATGTGGCTGCTGCAACAGATGGATTTGTGGATTATTTGGAGCCTCTCGGGCTAATTTTGCAAATGCTGGATGGCTGCAGGCTCCTAATAGCTGCATTCCAGCTAAATGGATAAAGAAAACCTCCTGTGGGGATGGGAGGCTTTGGGGGATAGCTCAGGCAAATCCTGCAGCTGGAGGCAGCTGCTGATGAGCGCTTGGCAGCTTTGCTCTTGGGGATGGTGCAGGCTCACTCAGTGTGGTCCAAAGAGGACAAAACCACACAAGCAAGGACCAAGGACTTGGGAGGTACCAGACTGGATAAGGAGCAATGAGAGCTCACTCCATGAGAGCTGCTGCTCCTCACCCATCCTTGTTCATAGATAGAGTGGGTTGAGCTGGAAGGGACCTTCAAGATCATGCCATGGGCAGGGACACCTCCCACCAACCCAGGCTGCTCAAGATCCAGCCTGGCCTTGAACACCTCCAAAGAGGAGCCATCCACAACCTCCCTGGGTAACCTGTGCCAGTGTCTCCTCACCCTCACTGTCAAGGATTTCTTCCCGATCTCCAGTCTCAAGCTTCAGTCCATTCCCTCTCATCCTGGCACTACCAAGCCTTTGTCCAAAGTCCCTTCCTGGTCTTCTCACAGACCCCTTTGTTGCCGAGAGAGCTGGATCCAGGGAGCCAGCAGAGCCCACAGCTGCCTGGGATGAGGAATGCTTATCCACAAGCAGGGGGCCCGTGGGTGGGACCGAAGAGCAGAAGAGCTTGTGGAGAGCCGACAGCGGAGCTGCCTCCCCTGCTGCCTCTGCCTCCTCCAGCCAAGCATCCTGCCTGCTGCCTGCCTCCTCCAGCCAAGCATCCTGCCTGCTGCCTGCCTCCTCCACCTGAGCATCCTGCCTGCTGCCTGCCTCCTCCACCTGAGCATCCTGCCTGCTGCCTGCCTCCTGCAGCTGAGCATCCTGCCTGCTGCCTGCTTCTTCCACCCGAGCATTCTGCCTGCTGCCTGCCTCCTGCAGCTGAGCATCCTGCCTGACTCTGTCTTCTCCAGCCGAGCATCCTGCCTGCCGCCTCTGGCTCCAGATGCCCTTCGAATGCTAACGCTTGTGGCGTTCGCCGGCGGAGAGGCAGCGCCGGGGCAGAGCCGCAGCCCGGCTGGGAGAGCAGGGGAGGCGAAGCTCTGCGCCGCATTACGAATGCAAGGGGCAAGGGGAAGAGAACTTATTAAGCTCCGAGATAGCAACGGAGCTGCCTTTTGTAGAGCGCTGGAGATGGGAAATTATGCCGAAGCAATGCATTGCAAATCACCCACTGAAAGGCAGGGAAGGGCCTTTTATCCTCCGGGCCCTGAAGTTTTGCTGCTATCTTTGTATGCAGAGGCATTCCTTCAGGGGAGGGAGAGAGAGAGAGAGAGAGAGAGGAGCCAGCAATTTCGTGCCTGATTGGCAGGCTGTCCAGTGCCAATAAAGATATTTGTTTTGGGTTTTTTTTTTTTATTATTTTCTCTTTTTCAGAGAAGGGCTCGCAGACTGAAATCTTGCTCTTGCATTTTCCATTACAGAGGAAAATGAAACTTGGAAAGGGGCTCAACGTTTAGTGCTGCTTAGCCTCCCAGTAGCAGCCCTGCTCCAGCCACTTGAAAGGAGGAAGAATGCTCCAGAATCTCTGCAGCCCCAGCAGCTCCTGCAAACCCAGAACCCCTGCAGCCCCAGCAGCTCCTGCAGCTCCAGCATCCCCAGAATCCCTGCCGCCCCCGCAGCTCCCGCAG